>OY856412.1:786185771-786223271 GCA_963693085.1 Alisma plantago-aquatica | reverse complement strand
ACAACTACTTTTTCTCTAATTAGAGGATTTCTCTAGTAGGGATTTGTTGTTACACCGATGTTGTGTATTTTTATTTATGTTTCAAATCATATAAGCATAATTTAATTATTTTATGAGATTTAGGCTTTTTTTATCATCAAGAGAACCACCCCGGTAGAAGCACCACTTTTGTGACCCCCAGACAGTATTAAACTCTCGGGCCCCGAGCGCCCCACATACCCGGGAACCGGTTAAAGCACACAGTTGGCCGGCCTGCACGACGGGTACCATTTCAGAGGCGAACGCTGGGTTTCGAACCCTGGTCCCTTCATGAGGAGACACCGTGCCGAACCACCTGAACCACTCCTCCCCGGCAGGGATTTAGGCTTCTATAGTAAGGAAAGTTATGTGTATGCATATATCATTCAAGGGTGTTTAGTGCTATCATTGTGCTTTCAAGTCAATTGTGACACTTCCCAAGTGTCAAAAATTTTCACTTGTTGAGGTTTCACATCATAAGTATGCAGTACTCAGAGGCATATGCAATGCCACTAGGTCCCTTGATTACAAGTTTTATTAAAATTTTAATTTGGTCTACATAACTAAAAAAACTTGGCTGAATTGTTTGATGCTAGTTTTGTAGGAAGTGCTTTTAAGTCGTACTACTTATTTACAAGAGACACATACATACTCACATGAGAACTTTATGCAACATTTGAAGTTCATAATGATTAAATTTCCAAATCTCTTTATATGTGGGAGTGATTCTTGTTCACAATCAACTCCTCAAAAACATTTATGGTCACACTTAAATGTCTACTTCAAAACTATGAAAATGGATTCAACAACCATGATACGACAAATGAGTCCTTGAATATCATATGATTTAGTGGCTCATGATTATGAAATTAATATGAAGTCCTTTACACTTACCGTGATGACAAAATATCATGGTACTATGGTGACCATTAACACTACTAGCTCACAATTGTGAGATTAATTGTGAAGTCCTTTTTTGGTGATGACATATTGTCATAAGCGTACTGACTACAATGTGAGGAGGTTGTTCGCATATAAATGATAGGGTATCATGGTTTCCATGAGTTATAGGTTGCTTTGCTACATCATTTCTTGTGAGCTTCATAGAGACGAGGCACAAGACTCACATTATTCATGCTGCCTAAAGATTGAAGAAGGTTATTTTAAAATATTATTTTTATCAAAGTTGATGTGTTTACTTTTCTGTATAAATAACATTATTTATGATCACGGAAGTAGCAATTCATGATACAAAAGTAAAGACACAATGACATGAGAGTTAATGACTCACATATAACATTGAATTTTGGTAAAATGATATGAGACTTAATTACTCATATCGAGCATTGAATGTGGTCTATGTCGGGAATTTGGAGTCATACAAATGGATACAAAACATACAAATCATGACTATTTGGGAGAACAATGATCAATCTAGGTTAGGTATGTGAAAATTGTTCTAGAGCAGGACAATGAGTGAGTACTAGAGATGAACATGAGGGAGCCATGTTCAATATTTTGAAGATAATTTTGAACAAAGAGGCAGTGACCCTAGATATAGGAAAGGAAGGTGAGATGAAAATCAAATAAGAAGTGTGACAATAGTCCCACCAACACGACAAGAGAAAATGACGACGACTCCATATCCCCTTCATACATGTAGGGAGATGATATATAATTTGTGATAATAAATTTCAACTTGGTAATAATCCAGTTGATGAAAAGAGTGCAATCATGTTTTTGGTTAATATATCTTATATTAGACTAGTTAGTGTTATACCATGCTGAGAAGAAAACATAAAAATAAACTAATTCATATAGTCTTTCTATTTGAAACAATCTCCCTCTGTTTGGGTCCAATTCTACGTAAATGAAAGAGATAAGCATCATTACTTAGAGAGTTAATATTCCACATAAATTATCCACGAAAATGATATACAAAAAGGCAATTGCTATATACACCCTTATTGAGAGATATGTTACATATCATGTGCCTCCTACCACACCCCACATATACTCTTTCTTATAATATTGATAGGAACCGTGGCACCAAAATTCAAGACACTCAAAGAGGAGAATTCGGATCATACACACTGTATTTGTCGATCATAATAGTTAGAACATAAGCAACTCGAGAGTGAACATAAGCACCTTGTTCAAACACAAACAATTTACAGCCTCTCTCATTATACACACTTTAAGAGAGAAAAAACAAGGCACGGCTCTGAATTGTTAGTCTTTGATCCTAGGTGTGCCGGCGAGCATAAAGATTTTGTAAGTCACCTCCCTTACAGCATTTGAGCCTCCCCATGCCTTCTCCATCTCTTCCAGCACCTCATCCGACAAGAGATCGACTCCTTGGTCTTTTGCTGTCACGACGGCCGACCATGACATCAGAACCCCCATCAACCCTCTGAAAGTGGTGTCTTTCTTCATGTCCATGGCTACAGGGGAGCCCTCGCACCCGAACCCAATTGGATCAAACGGGAACGGCAATGACCGATAGCCATTGAACAAGAGCTGTATGCTTCTGTCCCAGTATGGCATGGTCGTCCCGTAGAACCTCCTCAAGACAGTGTCAAATGCAGGGTTGACACTGAACTGGCTGTAGCCCCAAACGGCAATGACGCCTCCTGGTTTCCTGAGGACGCGATTCACGGCCGAATAGAACGTCGGTAGGTCGAACCAGTGCACGGCTTGAGCTACAGTGATGAGGTCGATGGAGTCGTCGCCCCCGACCAGGGAGACAAGCTGGTCCTCTGAGACACAAGGAGGAGTCTGGATGTATTCGACCTTGGGATGTGGCAAGGCAAACTTCAGCTGAGCACCGCTAATGTCTGTGGCGGCAACTTGATCATAGTGTTCTGCGGCCTACAGGTTAATGGACTGTGTTACTGGTAATTAAGAAGAGTTAAGTGCCGTATAGCGCTGGAAAACGGAAACAGAAGGGGGCAAAAAGATAACAAAACAGTGTTAGCTTGCTAACTTGGTCCAAGGAACTCGAAAGTCTTTCGATCCGGTGACCGTTTCGACCAGAGTTGAAATTCCATGAAGATGCGGCTTGAAGAAGCAGAGGAAGGATCGGCAGACACAGGGCGCGTTTGCTTTGTAGTATTTAGGTGGATATTGAGAGAATGCTGGATTCAAATGATCCTGGAATAAACATTTTCTGATTTTTAAAACCGCTGCAGGTTTTTTGAGAGTTAGCTTTGGTTCATCCGTGCTGTGCGTGACAGACGGGGGGCAGAATCTGCTGGCACAAACTAAAACAACTACAGCGGCCTGCGGGATATCGGCGCCCGGCTCTTTTGAGACGGATGGCCTCATCCAGCAGTTACTTGATAATAGATAAATGCAGGACGGCGGTTATTTCTCCATTACTGGAAAACAAACCTAATATTTCTGTTGCTGAATCATCTAATCCAATCCAATACGGCTGAATACACCTAAGCAAACATGCCCATAGAGGAATGGAAGTCTCTAGCAACAAGTAGGGTGTGTAGGCAAGCTCTGCTTTAACTTACGCTGACTGCTGCCTGGCCGTTGCCGGTGCCGGCGTCCCACGCACGGTTGTGACGGGTGGTGAGCTCCGCCAGCTTGGCGTACCACTCCCGCGGGTACGTCGGCCGGGCGTCGGCGTACAATTCAGCCTGCCTGTCGAACAGACCTGCCATGGAAAGCTTACTGGCTGGTCTCGCTACGACTGGAGCACTTCCTCTCGCCGGAGAACGCCTTGCCGAACTCCGCGACGGCTCGCTCGGCTGAGCCTATTTCTCCCTCAGTCGCTCGACAGGTGGTAATCACTGTCCTTTCCGATGTAAGGTTGAGTAAGGAGTTATGCCTATGGAGAAGGCAGCAGAAGTGGACAGCCGTAAGGAGTTATGCCTATTGGAGAGGGGTGATCGGGCGGTGCCCGTTGAAGGTGGTGAGGGAGCCGTACGAGGCGTAGAAAATGGAGGGGGTAGATTCCTTAGATGCTCTTGGGATGCCGGATTGGTAGCTTTCACAAGCTAAGCACCAGATTATTCTATTGCGAGTGAAAACAGTGTTGAGCGCCCGGTGGACGTTGCAAGTCGTGACTGGTTCAAAGCGGGGGTAGGTTTTTTTCTACAATTGTCATTAACCTTGTTTTTATTCAAAATAGAGTAAATAATGAACAGCTGAGTATCACGATTGACTTTTTCTTTTTCATTTGGTAAGAACTAAGAAGTCATTATGCATACGTGTTGTCCTTATTATCACCACCAACAGATCGATTTAGGCTTGAATGTTAGTATGTTTTTGTTTTATCCTTCAAGAAAACTCATAGGCTTATTTGACTGTTGGGCTAAAACTGTGATTGCGCTTTTGCCCGAATTTTATCAGTATTATAAGACTCTAATTTGTTTACGATGTGTTCTAAGCTTAATATTAGAGAGGGGCACGACGCATTAGTCAATGCAGACGAAACCTTCAAATCAAATATATCGTTATTCTCTGTACCTTTCCCGGCCTTCTGCTTAAAATCTGGTATAGAATCAGTTAGTATCAGTTTCATTAAAAATAAATATCTGGAAAATTGGATTGGTATCTGCTGCCCTTGCATACTTTAATATAGTTGATGACGTCCGAAGGGAACAGGATGCTAGATATAATTGAGTTTTGTGCTTCCTCCTGTCATATTCTTCCGTCCAGCGCAAGCTACGGCTAACCTCATCTGAATCGTTGACTTATGCGTTTTATTTGTTTCGTCTTATTGTTGTAGGTTGAGACGGATGGATAACTACTGGTGCTAGTGTGATTTTTTAAGTTATTTTCCCTATAGTTTGGCTAACAAGCAGAGCACAAGGTTGCGGCTCCGTCATATAAGATGTGTGTTGTTTTGGGTGGATATAATCCCATAATTTCCTGTTATTCGTCTAGACTTGACGATGCCATTTGGTACTTTTTAAAAAAAAATCTTTGGAACACATGACTTGTGCCTTGGAATATCTCATGGAGATATTTTTCTCATATACAATCAAATTTTGTTTTCAACTATCATGACTCACAATTAGGGTTTTACTACTGTCCCTAATTTGATAGACCAATTAGCAATTAACTTTCAAAAGTAAAGTTGAGATGAAATGCAAAGTCATACAAACATTTATGGAAGAACAACCTTAGTCCCAAATAAGGAAATTATTTCCATTAAGATAAGGAACATCAATTATTACTCCTTGTAGGGTTGAAAGTTTTTGGACCGTAGATAAGGTTATTATCAACATAGGGTTAAAATTTCTTTTGATTTGAAGTTTTCTAGAAATGTTGTGAATTTTACAAAATTGTACAAGAGAAATATTGCATCGGCTTAGTGGGGTGCCATAATTTCAAAAAGCTGGGCTTTTTACCCATAAACCGACCAAGTATTGGTATGGCCTAGCATTACTGCATCGACTGAGTGGGGCACAATAATATGTAATGGGGGGATATGCACTTTAAGCAATCCGCCACAACCACCTTTACACCTGATCATTTTCGTCACCCACCTCATGTTTCTGTGAAGGTGTCATAATTATAGCATGTCAAAGACCAACCACCTCAGCCCAAGGGAGATTTTTTGCATTAGGAAACACCTATACCACCTTTCATTCATCCCCTAACCTCAAGATCATGGTGCTTTGAGCAAGAAACTAACAAGAACAAGCCATCTCCACCTCCCTCCTTTCTTAAACTTGGGAGGAATTAGAGGTTTCCAAACCACACATCCCATCGTTAGTAAAAAAACACTAGAAGCTCCAAAACCCTTGATTTAGACCTTCTCCGCTATCATATGCTCTCAAGATGATCCTATATCCCCCCTAATAACATATTCAGTCTCAACTATCTTCACTTCATAAGGATAGTAGGAAAATTATGCATCTCTGTTCAAGATTTCCATAAGCTTCTTAACATCATGAGGAAGCTCTACAACTACTTGCCTTGTTCCTAAGCCACCTCCTTCTTAATTACACACCTTCTCTGGCCACCTTCTCCTCCAGTGTGATGGCTAGCCATTACTGAGTGATTCTGCTGCTAATGCGGATATGAATTCTACAAGAAGATGGATTTCTTCAAGCTTATAGAATTGTACGGTGCAAGACCAATCTCTAATACAAAACAAAGATAAGGGAAACCAACTACAATCTTTTCAATGACTGTAGTGGAGGATCAAGGCAATGAGTAAGGTATAACCTAGTTTTAACCCTAGTTTTGTATAGTTTGACATGTCTACAATATGGTTGGTGAATACTAGTAATTTAGGGTTTTGATTGGAACACCTCATATTTGAGGCCTTATAAGTGCATGGTAATGCATCTTTATAAGATGAAGTTGGTATATTTTTTCACAGAAATCTTATATAAACTAGGAGTTTGGAAAGCCCTATGGTAGTCATTGACAACAAAAATGTGAGGATATTTTTTGATAAGGTGGACATAATTGTAATATTTGTAAAATTCTATACTCAATAAATAAATAAATCTGAATCCTTTAATAAAGATTATCCAAATAAAACCAAAATTTTGATATTGATTGAAATACCAAAACTAAATAGGAAACCACCCTCTTTTCACTTTTTTTAAAGATTTTATCACCATTTGGATAATATGACCTCTATATATATCCCAAAAGAAAAATTAATCTCTAATATAGGATTACATATACACTTAGATTTCGACTAACATATTTAATTATCATTAGCTCATAAATAATCCCAAAAAGGAAATCATCTCATCTCTGGATATGAAACTTATCGTTGTAATGAATTTGTCTCTCTTCTCTCCAAGTCTTAGATAGGATATTTGATCATTACACAATTCTATTGACGCTCTTTGATTATATAAAAAATACATATAGATTAAGAGACCATAAAAGCCCCATCTTTAAATGTTATCTTATCTAATTTATACAAAGAGGTTAGTAATATACATGATTAATGAACTCTTTAATGATAAATTTTCATATATAGAATCCAATAGAACAATAGAAAAACGTCTTTATGAGGTACTAATCAAATTTAAAGGCCATTTCAACCTTTATTTTTTGTAAAACTAATCTTAGAAGGAAAATCCAAGATTGGTGTAAGATCCTTACTTTTTAGGCACCTTCTTTTAAATCACTAAATATATATTCATTATTCCTTCATGGTCAAAATATTCAAAAGAGGTCATTTGAGTATATAAAGGTGATTAGCATGTACTAATTTGTTTACTCAGTTTAACGAGTTATTTATTATTTAATAATGATTGTGTTTTATCCAAATTAATATTTCAAACCATCTAATGGAAAAACTACGCTCGTGATACTTACATATATATCAAAATAGTCATTGACAACCAAAATGTGAGGATAATTTTTGATAAGGTGGGCATAATTGTAATATTTGTAAAATTCTATACTCAATAAATAATTAAATATGAATCCTTTAATAAATATTATCCATATAAAACCCAAATTTTGATATTAATTGAAATACCAAAACGAAATAGGAAATCACCCTCTCTTAACTTTTTCAAAGATTTTATCACCATTTGGATAATATTACCTTTATACAATCCCACAAGAAAAATTAATCTCTAATATAGGATTACATATACACTTAGATTCCGACTAACATTTTTAATTATCATTAACTCATAAATAATCCCAAAAAGGTAATAATCTCATCTCTGGATAGGAAACTTATCATTGTAATGAATATCTCTCTCTTCTCTCCAAGTCTTAGATATGATATTTGTTAAACATTTCTATCGACCACTCTTTGATTATATAAAAATACATATAGATTAAGATACCATAAAAGCCCCATCATTAAATTTTATCTTAACTAATTTATATAAATAGATTAGTAGTGTACATGCTTAATGAACTCTTTAATGATAAATTTTCATATATAGAAACCAATAAAACAATAGAAAAATGTCTTTATGAGGTACTAATCAAATTTAAAGGCCATTTCAACCTTTATTTTTTGTAAAACTAATCTTAGAAGGAAAATCCAAGATTGGTGTAAGATCCTTACTTTTTAGGCACTTTCTTTTAAATCACTAAATATATATTTGTTATTCCTTCATGGCCAAAATATTCATAAGTGGTCATTTGACTATATAAAGGTGATTAGCATGTACTAATTTGTTTACTCATTTTAATGAGTTATTTATTATTTAATAATGATTGTGTTTTATCCAAATTAATATTTTAAACCATCTAATGGAAAAACCACATTCGTGATAAATACCTATATATCAAAATAGACATGTTATTAAGCATTGAACCTCATTGGAAGTTTGAGAGGGTAAATAGAAAATAAAATAATGGAGAAATGACTAGTGATATTGCTATAAATATCAAATATATGATATTTTGATTTAATCATACTTATTTTTTGATCTTGCAATTTATATGTTGATTTTATAATCTAATCCCAATCACATAGGGTTGTGTTCTACCTCTGAGCTTTCGACAAATAGCCACATTCCTCAACTCGTTGTGAATTTCTTACAATCCAGACAATTTATATAGAAACCAATCTCTCCACCACCTTTAAGAGATAATTACGAGCCTTATTAGACCTTACTCAAACCCTAACAATGATATATCAAGAAATGCACAATTTCAGCTTAGTCATCTCCTCCATGGAATCCACTGTCTTACCTCAAATACAACCCATTGCTTTACATGCACATGACAAGCTTTGGTGGAGGTTTTGCAAGCTCCCTCCAACTCCAATTGAGACTAAAACTATGACTAACACCACATTATTCCTCTTGATCTTATATATCATGAAAACCATGCTTAAGGTCCTTAAACCTGAGATTGATTCCAGGCACATCCTCAATAATAGTAGATATCGAGATTATCTGGATAAGTTCCTCTTTATGTGAGAACACAATAGTGAGTTCTTATATCGGTAATGATAGTCCAAACTCTGATATGATGATGAAATCCTAAGTCATCAGAGTCACATGATGGTATTTGATTCCCAAATGTTAGAGTATTCTTATTTTGGTATCAGAAACCTTATTATGAAGGCCAAGTGAAGCATAGTTGTATGGATTGAATCAAATGACCTAATAATATGGTCTTATCCCTAGTACAATGACGAGATCCTAAGTGACATATAATAGCTTTGACATGGTATTTATTAATTACAATGGTAATTTTCATCTATATAATGACAATGATCAGTAATAAAATTAGTATTTACCGAGTTAGTCTAAGATTAGACTAGATAGAATATTTATACCCGAATACAACCCATGTTGAACCTTGGCTATGTATGAGTGAGGACAAACCATGCAACATGCACAAGTGGTAGTCTGTGAGGCTAATCATCATTCTCAAAATCGTACTAAATCCTTATCTGTGGGACTATGCATTACAATCGATAACAAAGGTAGTTTCCCTCTAGTCTGTGGACCCACATGGACATTTAACAGTACATCCTTGATCCATTTAGTCTAGACATGAGGAAGGGGCAACATGTCGAGGCAAGATAAATCCAGCCTTACAGTGGTGTCCTAAATGGGAGATTGGAGTGGATGTTCCATTCTAAGTATGCAATAAAATGAGGTACATGTTATGGGGCCATATACTTGAGCCTTAATGAGGACATCAAGATTCAAATATGGAAACATAGTAAAATCCAAGGATTTTGATGCATTCGATTAAATGGTCTAGAAAGGAATAATTGGGATGTCCATTCACCAAGGTGCAACTCCTTTTCAAGTAGCTCATTGGTAGGTATTCCATAATTTAACGTGCTTGGCTCAGAGTAGTACTAGGAGGGTTGACCTACCACAAAGTTGAACCATCCTGTGTTTTATTAGGAAAAAGGGTGCAAGTGAGGCTAATGGTGGTCCATGGGACCACTCACAATCTCTAAAAATATACTAGAGCCTTGGTGGGTGGGACCTTTCATTCACTCGATGATGAGTTCCATGCACATAACTTGTGTAGAACTACAATTATCACAAACTCTTCTCACTAGGTTTGTTAATTCTTCTTATCTACTCAAACTCTTCTCACCAGGTTTGTTCCAGCACAAAGGTAATATGCATGGCCTCATGTAAGGGGATTCATATTGGAACATCTCTATACTTGCATGAAATTTATTGTTCTAGTAAAGGTCTTGTGGAGAAACCACAATCTAAAAGAGTCCATGTGGCAACTCAGAGATGAAATATTTAGAAAGTATCTAGAATTATTCAATCCCTAAATATATAGGATGGAATTTTACAAATAGGGAGAGGGTTGTAATATCCTCATTTATATTACCTTCTTTTAGTTCCTAGATATATATCCTTCATGGCCATTATATTAATAATAGGCCAGTTCACTAGATTAAAGTGATGGCATGCAGTAGAAAAAACTATTAAAGTACAAAATAAATGTGTTACTATATAAATTTGCTTGACCTAATCATTTTTTCATAATTCATTATTTAATATTTAGGTCTAATCTTTTTTCCATAAAAATTAACATATTTTGATCTATAAAAGAAAAGTTCAACTCATGATAATTACCCACTTATATAAATAGACATGTAATTAAAATTTGGTCTTGTTGGATACTTTGTTTTAGTGGGTAAATTATTAAATAAGATAATGGAAAAGTTAGAAGGAAGATAACTACAAATATGGAATATATGATTCTATTACTTAATTGGAATTATTTTGGATAGTGGAATTTAGACACATATTTGATGATCTATCTCACCCTCCTATAATTCATATTATCCCTTTGAGTTTAATAAAAACAATCACTCTACCTATTTTTTTCCCCAAATTCTTGAAATATAGTTCATGGCTTTGGGAACCTATCTCTCCACTACCTTGGAGAGGGAATTACAAGTCTTCTAAGTACTTATTCCAAAACTAATGGTGATTTGTGAAGAAATTCCCAATGTCAACTGCAGGCAAACCTGGAGTGCAACTGATTGCTTCACAAGTGGTGGGTATATTTATACCATCTTTGCATACTATTTTACTCACTTTTTAAGGGTTGTCATGTTTTTATTTCCTAGTTTTAGCTTTATATTTACTTAAGTGCAATTATCTCCTCTTTTCTAAACTTTGATGCACTTTATATCTTTTTCATGCCGAACCAGCAAAAAATGTATGCCCCAACAGGATGACCAAGCCCTCATAATGCTATGCCTCAAGAGAAGGAAGGCCTTGAAAGCTTTCCCTTATTTACCTTCCAACCACATAATCAATCGATCAACCTTACCATTTGCTTGAATCAATCCACTCTCTACCTAGAGTCTTCCAGATTCTTCGGTTCTGATGCACGCTCCTAGCATTCAGCCTATTCTGATTCAATCTGTGTTGGTCTGCCAGAGAACCAGACGTGAGGTCCAAAATGAGTAACCCATGTGAGTCTCCTCTTGGACCAAGTACAGACCATGACATTAGCTTCCTTTGACCATAAGTATTCAACATTAGGGTTTCAGCAGCAAACAATGCATATATAAAAGAGATCCATTATCGTCCATTCTAAAGGGTCTCCGATCAATGATTAGAAGCCACACTGCGCAGTGCAGATCCTAGCGAGGAGTGAAGAGGTGGCATTCGCAACATAGAGATTAGTTTTCCTACACTAGGAGTCATGGCCCCCTCCATCGTTATTTCTACCTTTCTACTATTATCCCTTTCCATGAGCGAGTAGACGTTTGTGTTGGTAAGGTATGCCCGTATATCCAATCATGTGATGATTGAAATGGCATATACCATTAAGGATTTGATTAAAACTCTTAAAGGGAAGCTTCCAATTCATTATGTTTCATTCAGTTATGAGATAATGAGGAAACATTATGAATGTCTAAAGAATGACAATACTCAATGATGTATGTCTTCAAGTACATGACTTGGAGGATGAGATCATATGAATGTTAAGAGTATGTACATTCTTATTATGTCCCTAGTCAGTTGTTACAGTGGAAGGTAGATAGACACCAATAACACATAAGACTAGAGTGTGAGTTGGTTGATGACAGAATTTCATTAGTCATGATATGGCTGTTGGTATGTACGCCCTGAGAGCCAATCATGGGATGATTGGTGTGATACATTAAGATTGATTTGATAAACATCAAAGGAAAGCTTCCAATTCTTTCTGGTTTAGTCATATGAGATAATGATAGAACATATTGAATGTCTAGAGAATGACAATACTCAATGACATATGCTTTCAGGTTCAGGACCTGAATGATGAGATCATACAGATGCTAAGAGTTTGTACATTCTTATTATGTCCCTAGTCAGATGTCATTGTAGAAGGTAGATAGACAACAATGACATACAAGACTAGATTGTGGTGTTGGTTGATGACAAAATCTCATTAGTCATGATATGGAGATATCAAACCAAACACATAGGTACTTGTTAGAGAACAAGTGTACTAGACAGACCCACTGTGAGTTTGACACATGGAACTATGACATGGTAGTCACAGTCAATGCTCACAGTAATGGTGGTTGTGATTCTTTGACCTGAAATCACTACACTCAACACATGTCGTTGGGTACACTTTGACATCATCAAACACAGTCCTGAAACATGGGTTGTTATAAAGGTGATGATTGGGTGGCTTTGACACATGGGGCTTTTGAGGGGTGAGTGATAGATATGGGATTTGTCCCTCCTGAGGGAATTTGATATCCATGGCCACTTGATGAGTAGGATTGAGATAGGTGTGCACAAGCATGTGTGAATCAATATGTGATATTGATGTCATACATATCTCCTTCAATCTACTCTGAGATCAAGAAAGTGAATGAACGTTGACAGGATGACTGTTCCATGCCTTGAGTTCATTCAGGATATGAGTGACAAAGGAATTATACATTCACTATAACACAATTCACAAATTGTAGGATTGAAAGTTGTTCTCCAACTTTCCTTTTCACTTGGGTAGCACTGATGTGCGACTAGGCACCGCTCTTTGCTTGTGAAGTCATAAGTGTTATGGATTTTCACTGCCAATTTGAAATGGACCTGTAGGGTCACACACATAGGATTTAACCTAGAAGAGGAGTTTATCCACAAATGATGTTTAGATTGATTACTAAAGGAGTTTAGTAGTTCAATTAAACAATCAATCAATTGATAGCTCAATATCATAGTGTTGAAGGTGTTGGACCGATTGATTAGAGTATCAGATTGATTGAAACTACAATTGACTAATTTTGCACAGTCTGCACTCCCAACTGATCGGCTCATATGATGAACCGATCAGCTCAGGTTGGTGAACCGATCGGCTCATGTGATGAACCGATCAGCTATCGACTCAACTGGTCCAACTGAGCAAGTTGGGAAAGTCAGGTCGGCAAGAAGTTTCCTTTCGTTTCATTTGTCCAATTTGATTAGAACAAGGATTTATATTTGGATCAATTCAAAATAAAAGAGAAAAAGTCAATCGAGAACTGATCAGGACCACGAACCGATCGGCTCATGAACCGATCAGTTTAGGTGTCCCAAACGATCGGTTCAGGTGTGAACCGATCGACTGAGGTCCCCAACCAACCATTTCATGCTTGAAACGATTAGTTCAGTTGGCACAGTTGGTTGTTTTGTAGAAAATCTCGAACCCTTATACTCCTTCTTTAGTCCCACATTGCCTGGGGTAGAGAACCATGTCCCATGACCCTCCTATATATATAGGGGTATTGGGGGCTTCTCACAGTACAACTCAGAATACCAGTTGCTCTGCAAAGTTATCGTTCTCTCTGGTTGTGGTAACCAGGAGAGCCCGAGCAAGTGCTACCTGATAAGGGAGGCACAACAAGGGAAAGACAACTACAAAAAAGCAAATGGTTGCAGGAGAGTGTGTCAGTGACTAGTATGCCGACATGAGAGTATGACTTCTTCCGATTCCTTGTTGGACAAGGAGATCAGAGTTCTAGGTGGTCCATGTGGACTACTTTAGAGGCGGGAGACTTCTGCTGCTCGCAGGACAGCTATCAATCCTGACAGTCCTGGTGAGACCAAGAGTTGCACAGACACCATCCCAGACCGGAGGTGAAGACCGCGCAAGCCACGAGGTAACGTCGCCGAGCAAGCCTCGGGACAAGGTATGCCTCTACAAACCATCCTTCCTATTATATAGACGTTGATACAATTCCTTCATTCTGGGTTTGGGGAGAATTTTTTTGTTTCCGCTGCCTTCTCTGTCTCCCCTAAAACCCAACAGTGGTATCAGAGCCACGTCAATTGCTCTATACTTTAGGATTATCGATATGATCGATTTTGGTTTGTATCCTTTATTTATTGCATACGATGCGAATAAAATTGGCTTTATGCATGTCCAATCCTAAATCCACAAATCCCAATATACATATATGATATGTAATATGAATGCACTCGATATGCGTCGCCCTTAAATGAGTTTTTTGGTGGATGTATAGCGTGGTTATGACCAATAAACCCTAAGTATGTGTGCTTGGTTGAATGTGGTTGCTTGCATCTCGATCTGCACACCGATTCCCTACCTCCTTTTCTTGATGTAACTCGAGATAACTCGAGATATCTGAAAAGCCACTAGAGGGGGGGGGTGAATAGGGTTTTAAACTAATTTAACAATAATTTAACTCAAACAACCACAAATGAGAAATCAAGAAGGAGACAAGGGGTTTAGAGTGGTTCCAACCTTAGAAAATACTAAGGTTGTCAGTCCACTACCCGGTTGCTTACCCAATCGGGATTTTGAAAGTATCAATTTTATTACCTTCACAAGGAATTACACAAAATACAATACTTTCTTACACCCCTTGAACAACCTTCACTTGAAGTAGATGCACCAACCCGAGGTATCCTTCTTGAAGTAACTCCAAGCTCCCCCTTGAAGTAGCCTTCCTCTTTAGAAGTAACCTCCCGTTGCACCAGCCTTCTTGAAGTAGCTCAAGGTCCCCTTCTTCACCAAGAAGATCTCCAACCTCTCCAATCCGCAGCCTCCAACCTAGGAGTAGCAAGGAGAGTACAAACAATAATAGTGAACAAGAAAGGAAAAAGGAAATTACAACTTATCCTTTGAAGCACAAGGCTTGATTTGCATAGATCAAGCGTGTAGATCTCCTAACCAATGTGTATGGAATTGTGATTGCTGTGGATAGGAGATGCTAGCCTATAGGATACGAAATTTGAGCGAGAGAAGAAGTAGCCAGTTGTCAATATGCTCAATTGCTCACAAATAGGTTGCTCAATGTAAGTGTATGCTCAAAGATTGCTCAAGTGTAAAAACAAGTGAGTTTAGGTGTCCTAAGGCATGTCCTATTTATAGGAATGTCCTACAAGTGCTTAAGGACGTTCTAGACACTTTCTAGGAGTTTCTAAGTGCTTAACTAGCCATTAGGTATAAGTTAGTTGCTTTAACAACGGCTAGTTAATTAATTCTGCAGTTGCTGTCAGAGTCCATCTCGGTCGAGAAATGGTCGACCGAGACACCTACTCGGTCGAAGTTTTGTCGACCGACAGGCTCTCTGGATCAAGTGTTTTGCAATGTTTATCTCCAACTATCAACTACCTTGTCAGCTGTGTCTAACGGCTACTTGGGTCTTTCTCGGTCGAGAAGTTTGTCGACCGAGAGTGTCTCGGTCGAGGATTTTGTCGACCGAGATAGACCCTATTTCAATGTTTCAAATAAAGACATTAAGTGTGTGTATGAGTGTGCATATGTGACACTATTGAAGGGGATGACCTATCTAAATGTGGTGTTTATCTAGGGAAGATCTAACACTTGATTTACATGAAGTCTAAGTACTTGTACATTATATATTTGTACAAGTTTACAATTGATTACATTTCATGACATTTACAATCATTCAAGCATATAGATTCCCTAGTGCTTTGTCATTCACCTTATTCCTGCAACACTCAAGTAGCATGTTAGATCAACAAGAATGAAATGTTTGTCATTATCAAAACAAAGGGATTTACAGATGTCCATTTAGCCAACAATCTCCCCCTTTTTGAAGATGACAAACCTTTCCTAAATATAAAATAAGAAAATATAAAACATGTGAGTTTCATACCTGAAGATTACCTTTGTAAATTTCTTCTCTTATTTATAAAATGTGTGCTTAGTATTCCTCATGAATTATGGAACATGAAATACAATTCTTTAGGGAATATAGCAACTTTCAATGTAAAGCCAAGAGTTTGTTTATGAAACTCATTGATTGAGTTTTGCATTTATATTTATTTATCCCCCTTTGTCATTTTAAAAAGATATCCGTTTAAAAAGAAAAACTCCCCCTTAATTAGATGTCCCGTCAATTTCAAAAAAAATGTCCATTAAAAGCCAAAATGATGCAAATAAACGACATTGTTAAGAAGAACAAATATCAAAGAAAACATCTTCCAAAGGATTGATAAGCAGTTGCTTCCTTATTTTGTTGAATTGGTCTAGTGGAAGCGATTTTGTAAAAATATCAGCCAATTGATCTTCCGTATCAACATGATGAAGGGAAACATGATTCTTAGAAATATGATCCCTTAAAAAGTGATGACGGATTTCAATATGTTTAGCTCGGCTGTGTAAAATGGGATTGTGTGCTAAGTTTATAGCGCTTGTGTTGTCACAAAAGATAGGCGTACATGAAAGAGTAAAACCATAAACGTTTAACACTTGTTGCATATAAAGCACTTGAGCACAACAAGATCTGGCTGCCATATATTCAGCTTCAGTTGTAGAGAGGGCAACCGTGTTTGGTTTCTTGCTAAACCAAGATATTAAAGCTCTCCCTAATAAGAAACAACCACCACTAGTGCTCTTGCGATCAAGTCGACAACCAGCATAATCAACATCAATATAAGCTTTAAAATCCAAGGATTGTCCTTTTGGATACCATAAACCAAAACATGTAGTGTCGGCTAAGTATCGAAGAATTCATTTAACTGCTTGAAAATGAGAGTGCATAGGTTGCGATTGAAATTGAGCACAAAGACCAACGGAAAACATGATGTCCGGTCTAGAAGCAGTTAAGTAAAGCAAACTACCAATCATGGCTCTATATAAGGAATCATCAATAGGTTCCCCATTTTCATCCTTATCAATCTTAATAGAAGTGGCCATAAGAGTAGTAGCATGTTTGCACTGATCCATCCCAAAAAATTTTAAGAGTTCTTTAGTATACTTTTCTTGGCTTATAAAGATCCCGGCAGGGGTTTGTTTAATTTAGAAACCAAGAAAGAAAGTTAGTTCACCCATGAGGCTCATTTCAAATTATTTTTGCATAATGTCACTGAATTGTGTGCACAACGATTCATTAGAAGCTCCAAAAATAATGTCATCAACATATATTTGAACAACTAGAAAATCAGATGTATATGTTTTGAAAAATAAAGTAGAATCTGAATTTCCAATAGAAAAACCATTATAAAAAAGATATGTCTTGAGCCTTTCATACCAGTTCCTAGGTGCTTGTTTTAAACCATAAAGTGCTTTCTTAAGTTTATAAACATAGTCACCTTTTTCTGGTATTTCAAAACCAGGTGGTTGGGCAACATATACTTCTTCTTGAATGATTCCATTTAGAAATGCACTTTTTACATCCATTTGGTAAAGTTTGATGTTTTTATGTGCAGCAATAGCTAGTAACATTCTAATAGCTTCAAGTCTAGCTACTGGTGCATACGTTTCATCAAAATCTATTCCTTCTTGTTGATTATATCCTTGTGCTACTAACCGAGCTTTATTCCTTATTACTTCTCCTGCCTCATTTATCTTATTCCTAAAAACCCATTTAGTTCCAATGATGGTTTTATCTTGTGGTTTAGGAACTAAATCCCATACATCATTTTTAGTAAATTGGTTTAATTCTTCTTGCATTGCTATTATCCAATAGTCATCTTTAAGTGCTTCAGATATCTTCTTAGGTTCAATAATAGAAACAAAAGCCATGTTTGCAACATCCTTAAAGGAAGACCGAGTTTTTACTTTATCATTTGGATTTCCAATAATTAATTCTTGAGGATGATCCTTAATAAGTCTAGGTATAGGTTGTGTTTCAGCTTGGTTATTGTTTGTAGTATCTTTCTCACTATCATTTGGTATGTTTAAGTTTTCGAATTGATTAGTGAGATCAATTATTTCAAAATTTTCTGATTTGGACTCTTCATGAAAAGAGACATGAATAGATTCCTCAACTTTTCTAGAGATAGTGTTGTAGACTCTAAATGCTTTTCTAGAGGTAGAATATCCCAAAAAGAATGCTTTATGTGATTTAGAATCAAACTTATCTCTATCATCTTTGGTATTTAAAATATAGCATGTGGATCCAAAGGTATGAAAATAGTCAACTCTAGGTTTCTTAGAATGTATTATTTCATATGGAGTTTTCTTCAAATGGGAGTGAACAGTTACTCTATTTAACACATAGCATGCGGTGTTTACAGCTTCAGCCCAAAAGGTTTTGGGTGTGTTATGTTCAAGCATCATAGTTCTAGCCATTTCTTGTAATGATCGATTTTTCCTTTCAACTATGCCATTTTGTTGTGGAGTGCGTGGAGCAGAAAAATTGTGAGTGTACCCATGAGATGTGCAAAATTCTTCAAATACATGATTTTCAAATTCTCCACCATGATCACTTCTAATGGTACATATTTTGCTTTGTAATAGATTTTCAATCTTGGAACAAAATTTTATAAAAACATGAATAGTATCATTTTTGGTTGCAAGAAATTGTACCCATGTATATCTACTATAATCATCAACAATAACAAAACAATATCTTTTGCCACCAATAGATTGTGTCCTCATGGGTCCAAATAAATCCATATGAATTAATTCTAAAGATCTACTGGTGCTAAGTACATGTTTAGGTTTAAAAGAGGTTTTTGTTTGCTTTCCCAAAGTACATGGTTCACAGTTTTCAACTTGATCAAAGGATAAAGTAGGCAAACCACGAACACGATCATATTTTACTAGTTTTTTGATAACATGTGAACTAGCATGTCCTAGCTTTTTATGCCATAGTTGTAAAGTATTTTCATTTGCAAGCAAGCATTTTCCTACTACAGATTTCATAGAGTTAGGTCTAAGAATATAAAGATTTCCAACTCTTTTTCCTTCATAGACAACATTTGTAGTATTTTCTATTAATAATTTGCAGCAATTTTTGTTAAATAGAACATCATATCCACTGTCACATAATTGACTAACACTTATCAAATTATGGTGCAAACCATCAACGAGTAGAACATTTTTTATTTCGAGGTTTGTACCAATATTACCTATTCCAATGATTTTACCTTTACCATTGTCTCCAAAGGTGACTGTTCCACTTTTCTTTTCTTCAAAAGTTTGAAATGCATCCTTGTTCCCGGTCATATGTTTGGAACATCCACTGTCAACCACCCAATCCTGCATTAAAATGTAGGTTTTGGTACCCATGTGATGGTCCGGTATGGTTAGAAGCATTTAATTACAGACTGAATAAAAAATCTGACTCAGAACTTCAGTCGGTCGACAACTGTTCGACCGACATCTCTCTCGGTCGGCTAATCGTCAATCGAGAAAGTTGCTGTTTTGTTGCTGTAGATTTAATTTGTTACAGGCGTCTGGTCGGTCGACAAAAGTTTGACCGATTTTATGTTCGGTCGACAATACTTCGACCGACCAAGTTTCTTTTTCAGTACAATATTTCAGAAAATTACCATAATGCATGAAACCTTTTATTAAGTTGAGATAAGACAATATAATTTGCAAAAATAAGCATTTGATCATATCTCAACTGTATTTTATTTGACTCTACTAAGTTTGGGGTTTTGGGACCCAAACTAAGTCGGAATCCTTGGTCTTATAAGGACATGAAAATGAATAATGTCCAAGACGTAGACAAAAATGACAAGTAATAGAATCAACTTCATTTCTTTTTCTAGGAATTGTATTCTTAGGTACAAACATAATCTGAGTCTTAGATGCTGTAATTCTTCTGGGTTGATTTTTCTTTGGAGCATATCCCAAATCTTTTCTTCCATTGAAACTAGAGGAGATTTTCAGAATGTTATCAAGGATATCTTTTCTTCTTAAATCATGTAGGTTTCTTTGTAGCTTACCAATGTCATCCATTTTGTTGTGTAAATCTTTTCTTGCTTGATCTAAATCAGATAATATGGAGTCTCTTTCTTTTACAACATTGTCATAGTCTAGATGGTTACACATAATTGGTTGAGTCTGAAAATCATTTAGTTTAGCTAACAATTCAGTCTTTTCTTGAGAGAGAAGATCAACATTTGTGTCTAGAGTGAGTAGCTTTCTAGTGCAGTCATTTAAAGATGTTTTTAAAGACAGATTCTCAAGATCAATGTTGTTCTTTTCAGAAGAGAGATCATTTAATTTAGCATATAGCTCATCATTTGTTTTGATAACCTTCTTTAGTTTCTTCTTGACATCAACATACTTATCATGAGTTTCTTGTAGACTAGTAATTAACTCTTCTTTAGGAAGATCAAGAAGGCTTACCTCTTGAGAGTCTTCATCATCTTCTCTTGCCATTAGACATTCCACCTTTTCTTCTCCGCTTTCACTTTCACTTGACTCGTCCCATGCAGCTTTATAGGCTTTTTCTCCCTTCTTCTTGTGTGAGCTTTTCTTTCCTTTCTTTGCTTTAGGACATTCATTTTTGAGATGTCCTTTCTTTCCACACTCAAAGCACCTAGGAGGGGAAGAAGAACTAGAAATTTTGTTAGACTTAAATCTTTTATATTTCTTACCATTGACGATCAAGGCTTCTTCCCATTCTTCTTCACTTGACTCCTCACTTTCTGGTGTGATGATCTTTGAAGCTTTTAGAGCCACATCCTTCTTCTTTCCTTGTTGAAGTTCACGTTCTCTTCTTTCTTCCTCTTCTAGGGTTGCTTCATGAGCTTCTAGATTGCCAATGAGTTGCTCCATTTTCAGTCGAGTGAGGTCATTAGCTTCTTCAATGGCTGTCACCTTAGGCTTGTATTTAGGAGGAAGTGATCGAAGGATTTTCGATACCTGATCTTCTTCAAGAACAGTTTTTCCTAGGGCATTTAAACCATTAACAATAGAAGAGAATTTTGCAAACATTTCACTAATAGATTCATTTGGATCCATACGGAAGTGTTCAAACTTTTGTTTAAGCATACTAACCTTAGAATTCTTGACTTGAACCGTACCTTCATAAGTTATGGACAATCTATGACAAATGTCATAGGCTGTGTCACAGTTTGATATTCTATTAAATTCTCCTACTGAAATTGAACAATATAAAATGCTTACAGCTTTGGCATTCATTTGAGCCAACTTTACCGTATTTACATCCCACTCTGCATATTGTGTTTGAGGAAGCTCGTATGGGGTTGACACCATCCTCCATAAGTCCCAATTGATGCCTTGGAAGTAGAACTGCATCCTTCTCTTCCAATATGTGTAGTTTGTTCCATCAAACGCTGGAGGTCTAGCAACAAGTGTCCCTTCAAGGTTAAGGTTGTTAAGCACCCCGTCACCCATTCTTCAAGACCTTGTTAAGGTTCCTGGAAGCCTGCTCTGATACCAATTGAAAAACCACTAGAGGGGGGGGGGTGAATAGGGTTTTAAACTAATTTAACAATAATTTATCTCAAACAACCACAAATGAGAAATCAAGAAGGAGACAAGGGGTTTAGAGTGGTTCCAACCTTAGCAAATACTAAGGTTGTCAGTCCACTACCCGGTTGCTTACCCAACCGAGATTTTGAAAGTATCAATTTTATTACCTTCACAAGGAATTACACAAAATACAATACTTTCTTACACCCCTTGAACAACCTTCACTTGAAGTAGATGCACCAACCCGAGGTATCCTTCTTGAAGTAACTCCAAGCCCCCCCTTGAAGTAGCCTTCCTCTTTAGAAGTAACCTCCCGTTGCACCAGCCTTCTTGAAGTAGCTCAAGGTCCCCTTCTTCACCAAGAAGATCTCCAACCTCTCCAATCTGCAGCCTCCAACCTAGGAGTAGCAAGGAGAGTACAAACAATAATAGTGAACAAGAAAGGAAAAAGAAAATTACAACTTATCCTTTGAAGCACAAGGCTTGATTTACCTAGATCAAGTGTGTAGATCTCCTAACCAATGTGTATGGAATTGTGATTGCTGTGGATAGGAGATGCTAGCCTATAGGACACGAAATTTGAGCTGAGAGAAGAAGTAGCCAGTTGTCAATATGCTCAATTGCTCACAAACAGGTTGCTCAATGTAAGTGTATGCTCAAAGATTGCTCAAGTGTAAAAACAAGTGAGTTTAGGTGTCCTAAGGCATGTCCTATTTATAGGAATGTCCTACAAGTGCTTAAGGACGTTCTAGACACTTTCTAGGGGTTTCTAAGTGCTTAACTAGCCGTTAGGTATAAGTTAGTTGCATTAACAACGACTAGTTAATTAATTCTGAAGTTGCTGTCAGAGTCCATCTCGGTCGAGAAATGGTCGACCAAGACACCTACTCGGTCGAAGTTTTGTCTACCGACAGGCTCTCTGGATCAAGTGTTTTGCAACGTTTATCTCCAACTGCCAACTACCTTGTCAGTTGTGTCTAACGGCTACTTGGGTCTTTCTCGGTCGAGAAGTTTGTCGACCGAGAGTGTCTCGGTCGAGGATTTTGTCGACCGAGATAGACCATGTTTCAATGTTTCAAATAAAGACATTAAGTGTGTGTATGAGTGTGCATATGTGACACTATTGAAGGGGATGACCTATCTAAATGTGGTGTTTAGATAGGGAAGATCTAACGCTTGATTTACATGAAGTCTAAGTACTTGTACATTATATATTTGTACAAGTTTACAATTGATTACATTTCATGACATTTACAATCATTCAAGCATATAGATTCCCTAGTGCTTTGTCATTCACCTTATTCCTGCAACACTCAAGTAGCACGTTAGATCAACAAGAATGAAATGTTTGTCATTATCAAAACAAAGGGATTTACAGATGTCCATTTAGCCAACAATTTCTTTCCTACCTTTGCTCCCCCCAAATGTAACTCGGGGTTTCTCAATTCAAATGTAAATAGGATAGAACTTTTATTTCCTGTTATGTCAAAGAATGGTGGACTATCTGACGACAACTGAGATGATCGATTCAAGGCTTGAACTGATCGATTGGCGATCCATACGACCGACTTGAGGAGTGAGATGAGCGGGTGGCGACCTGAGGAGATGCATGACGACTAGTGAACTGATCTGTTGGAGGTGCCAGTCAATCGGCTGGTGGCACGCAACCGACCGGCCTGTTGGCGAGCTGATCAATCATTGAGATGAGTTGATCAAACCCAGTAAAGGCAAAGCACAAAGTTCATCTTGTACAGGTTGCATGTGATGTAGACCTAGATGACCGTGATTCCTCTTGGCTCGAGGAATCACATTAGGATGGCCATAATCATCGCTTTTATCGTTTCACATGTTTTCTGTGGGATATAGCATGTATATGATACATACTATATATTGTGGTGATTGGATATGTATATGTACCTTTAAAATCAAATCCCTCATTAAATATTAAAGTTTTAGATGTTGGATCCAAGATGGGTGATTAGATGCTCTAGAGGGGGGGTGAATAGAGCTGAATGCACTTAGACAAAATTCATTAAACCTTCAAGATATATCACGAGATAAGGTTACTAAATAGGAAATTTGAGTGCAACTAAAACATGCATAGCAAGAAAGAGAGAGATTGAGCAAACACAAGTAGACAAGCTATTTAGAGTGGTTCCACACTTCAAACTAAAAGTATGTTAGTCCACTTACCTAGAGAGGTTAACCTCTAAGATTTCCTAACCATTGCATTCTTATATTCATTCATAAGACTTATAATACATGACCAAACAAAGGACTTACCTATCCAATACAAAGAGTCTTCAACCTTACCAAGGACTTACTCACTTTGCAAGAGTCTTCCGCCTTCTTCCAAGGACTTACCTACTCTTGCACAAGTCTTCAGCCTTCAAGGAATTACCCACTCTTCTTGGATCTTCTGCCTTTGACTTCACCTTCACCCAGAGAAGCTTCCACCAAGGACTTACCCACTTGAGCAAGGAGTCTTCTGCCTTCACAAAGGGCTTACCCACTCTTGCTCCAAGTCTTCAACCTTGATCTTCACCAAGGGACGCCTTCCCTTGTTCTTCTTCACCTCTCTTAGCTAAGAGAGGGAACCTTCATCTTCATGGTTGAAATGAGAGATGGGGAGGTGGTGGAAGTGAGAGCCTCACAAGATATACATGTAGGACTAGCTCTCTTACAGATTTCCTACTCACTCTAATGGATGTAGCAAGTGATTAATATTAGAGAGAGAGGAGGTTGTAGGAAGCACTCAACTATAGAATAGGAACCTCACATAGAATTTGCAATGGATGCTCAACCTTGGAATGAAGCCCAAGGGGTCCTATTTATAGCTGGGGATGCCTCTTAGCCTTTGGGAACACTTGAGAATGAAAACTAGCCATTTTGTGGCTTGCAACAAATATATTTTCACTTGTTGCAACTCCACAACGGCTAGAAGCACTTTTCTGCACTTTTCCGTATTGTGCAATCAGTCGAGTTTCTATAAGGGTAACTCGACCGATAGAGTAAAAGACAAAGCCGATATTCAGACCATCGGTCGAGTTTGTCCTGGGGAAACTCGATCGAACAATGAAAATTGAATTGGTCAGTTACTCCATCGGCCGAGTTCTGTGTAGTGTAAACTTGACCAATCAAAAGTCATTTTCAAGATCCAATTAGGATCGGTCGAGTTTGGACCTCACAGAACTCGACCGATGAACAACCTGATGTGAATTTTGGAAAATGTCTTTTGAGTGCTTAAACATTCGATCTAAGTGCTCCTGATTTTTTCTAATCTTAATTACAAGTCATACAATCATTACAAGTGATTTACAACATGATTATAATGGATTTACATCATATTACAAAAATGTGCACTTGTATTGACTTTGACTTGTCTTTTCTTCAATTTGATATGCGCAAGTTAGGGCATTTGGAGTGTGTCTATACCTAATCTGAAATCACTCAAGTAGAGACATTAGACACCAATATGTGGAATGGTTAGTCATAATCAAAACACGAGTTTTGTCAATTTATACATGAGTCAACATTGACCTAATTGACCTAATTGACCTTGAGTCAACATTCTCCCCCTTTTTGAAGATGACAAACCATTCCATAAATGTGTTGAAAGCATTTAAGTAAAGTCATACCTTTAGAGAAACCTAGGGGTTTCAATAGGATTGAGCTCATATGCTCCCCCTCAATTGATGCGCATGGAGTTCTCATACTCCCCCTCAATTGATGCTATTTCTCCTGTATGGTTAGCTTTCATAACATTTATAGAATATTATGTCTTCTACTCATATATGTTCTACACATATATGTCTTCTCCCATTTACCTTCTCCCCTTTACATGGACATACTTCTCCTTTCATGTAAGACATGCCTTCTTCCTCTTTTAAAGGAAGACATACCTCCCCCCCCTTGTCATTTCAAAAAGTGGGTTATGAAGAAATAAGAAACATCACTTATTAAAGAGAAAGGAGATAACACAAATATATATAAAGGAGAGTAGAAGAGCACAAATAGGGGCTTGCCCAATCATAGAAAGAAAAACAAGTTAAAGCATATAATAAATAGCAAGATAAAGTGCTGTAGAAAAATAATAAATCGCAATTTTGACCCTCAAGATGATAGAATTTGACCAAAAACCATCAGATCTCATTGTAAAGCAATGAGTCTTGCTCAGAAGGTTGTTTCAGCATGATAAACACTAGTCTTGCACCAAAAACTAAAACTGGAGCAAAGTCTGCATAAAATCCAAAAACACTCCAATTTCTACATATAATGTAGATCTATGTACCCTGCATCACAATGTTATGTAAGCAACTCAAGATAGTAGATATGCAATTCAAGGAACGAGCTTGAGCATGTATGAGACAAGATACAAGCATAGCATATAGATGAGCAAAGATGCCAATTATAAATAGGGTTAGAACTACATGTATATGAACTACTAGTAGATGTTATTACAAGTTAGGACTACTAGTAGGATCTAGATCACAACGAAAGATGCAAAAGTTAAAGAGCAGTCTATGAGTAGATGTAGAGATATATCCAAACAAAGAGATAAGCATTTTTAGAAGTATGAAAGGATATAACTCACTAGATATGCATCCTTACCATAAGATGATTACCCCTAAGAACCTCAAGGTTGTATCAAAACAAGATATACACCTAGATAGATGTAGCAAGTTAGAGTACAACAGAAGAAATTTTTAGACACAACGAAGAGATCCAAAGAGATCATCATCAAAACCTGCAAAACAACTCAAAGAAAGTAATTGCAAGATATAGATATACCAATTTAGAGCAATTAGAGAGATAGAGTTGTAAGCAAGATAGGCAATTTAGTACATGACAATATGCATATATAAAGGTACCAAATGAGAGTGCCAAAGAATAAGGCTATTGGTTGAGAAACTCTAGTTGAGATGAAAATTCTCATTCAATTAGCCAAATGTATATTCTTTGCATAGTGTTATCGGTCGAGGTCTGTGCATTTACAACTCGACCGATGACAACTGTTGGCAACACCCATTGGTGCCTATCGGTCGAGTTTTAAACAGGACAAACTCGATCGACAGAGCAACTGTCAAAAAGCACATATATTTCATTAAAACATATTTAAAGGCATGCTAAATATACAAACCATATCCAAAACATGTCTAAGCAAGTTAGTAATGCACTATAGAAGCATTATAAATAGTTTTTGAGCAAGAGTGTGAAGAGAAATACAAAATACCACTTTTGACTCAAAAATCACATGCATAGTGCACATGAACTTGACAAAACAAGTTAGGATTGATTATAAGCAAGAAAAACATTACCTTTGTGCTTACCATTCCTTTTCCACTTGTTGTCACCTCATATACATCTCACCTTTCTTCTTTCATGTGGATTGAGAAGTCAATTTGCAATTTAATGGCTCAAGTCAATCTATTTGCAAGTACCTACAAGAAGAAAGATGAAATTGTCCCCAATCATGTTTTTGGGTCCATAGGGGTTAGTTTAGCAACCCAAGTCCTATTTCTCTTGGGTGCTTTCCTAAAGGGACAACAAGTAGAATAATGCCCAAATTCATTACAATAGTTGCATGTGTCCATAGTCTTGGAACTAGAGGATTCTCCATGGAATATTGGAGGTCCTTTATCTTTGTTGTTCCCTTGACTACTATCATATCCTAAACCATGTCTACCAATTTGTTTAGTAGTATGGTATAGGATATCATTAAGGCTCTTCTTACCAACTAAGAATCTTTGCAAAGAAGATCTCAAACTATCATTATCATGCATAAAAGAAGTAATAGTAGAAGACAAATGATTGATATTATCTCTATCATGCAAAATATCATTTTCTAAGCAAAGAGATTTAGTTAAATAAGAATCTCTATCAATATGAAGAGCAACAACATCATTTTCTCTACTAGTATAACTAGAACAAGATTCATGCACATTAATTTTAGCAAGCAAGGAGGCATTTTCTATTTCTAATTCTTGCAAAACAAAATCTTTGTCCTTGTTTTCAGATTTAAAAACATCAATATCATGCATGAGAGAATCAAGAATTAAAGTATGATCTTCATTTGAACTAGGCATAAGAGGTTGAGCTTCTAGAAATCTAATCTTATCAATAAAACTAGCATTTTCAAGTTTAAGAGAGTCTACTTGGCTAAGACAAGTATTTTTGTCATCAAGCAAGCAAGAATTAGCATGTTCAAGGTCATCTAGTTCTTCATGCAAATTATCAACAATTCTAGCAGGCTTTTTCCTTTTCTTTTTAGAAGACTTAAGAGAGGCACAAGTATCATGAATAATAGCAATCAAAGATTCTTTATCTAAAGAGTTTAGATTTACCTCACTTGAGTCCTCACTTGTTGATGCTATAAGAGCAAAATGGCATTCTCCTTCATCACTAGAGCTTGAGCTTTATCCTTCACTTGAATCTTCACTTGAGCTTGAGTTGGAGGAGTCACTTGAGCTTGAGTTCCATTTCTCCTTCTTCTTGTGAAGATGGGTCTTTTTGCCTTGTGGGCAATCTTCTTTGTAGTGACCCTTCTTTCCACATGTGAAGCACCAGATGGAGGAGGACTTGCCTTTATAGAATCTACCCTTGGAGTACATGGCATATTCTTCAACTTTAGAGGATGGAGAGGCTTGATCAACAATAGCCTTGATTTGAGACTTCATTTCAGCCTTCTTCATTCTCTTGAGTTCTTTCTCTTCTTATCTTTCTACTTCCTCCCTATTGTCAAGTGTGGCTTCATGTGCTTGTAGATTTCCAATGAGCTCTTCAATAGGAATATCCCTAAGAGACCTTTCTTCTTCAATAGAAGTCACCTTGGGTTCCCACCTCTTGGGGAGAGTTCTAAGGATCTTTGAGTTGATCTCTCCACTAGACATAGGATGTCCTAGAATAGAAAGACCATTCAAAATGGTGTTGAGCCTTGAGTACATGTTGGCTATCCTCTCCTCCTTTCCCATCTTGAAGTTCTCAAGCAACCATTTGAGCATGTAGACTTTGCTTTCCTTCACTTGATCTGTCCCTTCATAAGTGATGCATAGCTTTCTCCATACCTCATAGGCTGTTTCACATGAAGAAATCCGGTTGAACTCGCTGGGGGTCATGGAGGCATAGAGGATGTGCATGGATCTAGCATTCAAAGTTGCTTTCTTCAAGGTAGCTTCATCCCATTCTTCAATCTTTGTCTTTGGTAGTATGTATGTGCCGTTCACCATTTGCCACATCTCAATACTTGATCCTTGAATGTAGAATCGAAGCCTTCTTCTCCAATAGAGGAAATTACTCCCATCAAAGATTGGAAGGTTGATCAAGTATCTCCC
This sequence comes from Alisma plantago-aquatica, assembly GCA_963693085.1. Classification (NCBI taxonomy): domain Eukaryota; kingdom Viridiplantae; phylum Streptophyta; class Magnoliopsida; order Alismatales; family Alismataceae; genus Alisma; species Alisma plantago-aquatica. Next base: position 786,194,370 of record OY856412.1, on the reverse strand, counting down.
TCCTTCGTAGTCACCCATCTTCTCCTACTTGTTAAAGTGTGCTTGGAGAAGCCCGCTCTAATACCAATTGTTGGATCCTAGATGGGTGATTAGATGCTCTAGAGGGGGGGTGAATAGAGCTGAATGCACTTAAACAAAATTCATTAAACCTTCAAGATATATCACAAGATAAGGTTGCTAACTAGGAAATTTGAGTGCAACTAAAACATGCATAGCAAGGAAGAGAGATATTGAGCAAACACAAGTAGACAAGCTATTTAGAGTGGTTCCACACTTCAAACTAAAAGTATGCCAGTCCACTTACCTAGAGAGGTCAACCTCTAGGATTTCCTAACCATTTCATTCCTATATTCATTCATAAGACTTATAATACATGACCAAACAAAGGACTTACCTATCCAATACAAAGAGTCTTCAACCTTACCAAGGACTTACCCACTTTGCAAGAGTCTTCCGCCTTCTTCCAAGGACTTACCTACTCTTACACAAGTCTTCAGCCTTTAAGGAATTACCCACTCTTCTTGGATCTTCCGCCTTTGACTTCACCTTCACTCGGAGAAGCTTCCACCAATGACTTACCCACTTGAGCAAGGAGTCTTCTGCCTTCACCAAGGGCTTACCCACTCTTGCTCTAAGTCTTCAGCCTTGATCTTCACCAAGGGACGCCTTCCCTTATTCTTCTTCACCTCTCTTAGCTAAGAGAGAGAACCTTCATCTTCATGGTTAAAATGAGAGATGGGGAGGTGGTGGAAGTGAGAGCCTCACAAGATATACATGTAGGACTAGCTCTCTTACAGATTTCCTACTCACTCTAATGGATGTAGCAAGTGATTAAGCTTAGAGAGAGAGAGGAGGCTATAGGAAGCACTCAACTATAGAATAGGAACCTCACATAGAGTTTGCAATGAATTCTCAACCTTGGAATGAAGCCCAAGGGGTCCTATTTATAGCTGGGGATGCCTCTTAGCCTTTAGGAACACTTGAGAATGAAAACTAGCCGTTTTGTGGATTGCAACATATATATTTTCACTTGTTGCAACTCTACAATGGCTAGAAGCACTTTTATGCACTTTTCTGTACAGTGCAATCGGTCGATTTTCTATAAGGGTAACTCGACCGATAGAGTAAAAGACAAAGCCGATATTCATACCATCTGTCGAGTTTGTCCTGGGGAAACTCAACCGACCAATGAAAATCAAATTGGTCAGTTACTCCATCTGTCGAGTTCTGTGTAGTGTAAACTCGACCGATCAAAAGTCATTTTCAAGATCCAATCAGGATCGGTCAAGTTTGCACCTCACAGAACTCGATCGATGAACAACCTGATGTGAATTTTGGATATGGCTTTTGAGTGCTTAAACATTCGATCTAAGTGCTCTTGATTTTTTCTAAGCTTAATTACAAGTCATACAATCATTACAAGTGATTTACAACATGATTCTAATAGATTTACATCATATTACAAAAATGTGCACTTGTATTGACTTTGACTTGTCTTTTCTCCAATTTGATATGCGCAAGTTAGGGCATTTGGAGTGTGTCTATACCTAATCTGAAATCACTCAAGTAGAGACATTAGATACCAATATGTGGAATGGTTAGTCATCATCAAAACACGAGTTTAGTCAATTTAGACGTGAGTCAACATTGACCTAATTGACCTTGAGTCAACATTAGATGCCTTCCAAATGTGACACACGTGAAAAGCTTGATCGGCCAAGTGTGGGCACGCCCTAGCATGATGCACCATCTATCTCGTGGAAGCGTGAAGGATGGATATGTGGGTCTTCCCTAGCATGGTGCATATTCATCGTGTTAGCTTTGGGTTGGACTTAACAAGGTGACCTAGATAGGATCTAGCACCTTGAGGCATGGAGGTGATCATGGCAAGGAGTTGCGTATGACATCTTTCAAGAGTTGTATATGATGCACTTGGAAAAAGTTGCCTACCTGGAAGATCTAAGTTGTGGGTGACAGCCCTAGCTGGTCCATGACTCAGAGGATTTCAGGATCTTGACCCACTAGAAGATTGTACGCTGCAATCTTCTGAATTGATGGTGAGGGCTATCAATTTGAACAAAAATAGTGGGAGCGATAATTAATTATAGTCCTAATTATATCGTAAAAACCTTTTCAAATCAATCAAGTAAAAAAAGGAGTTTTTGGACTACATTGCATATATTTCCTTTTCTACAATAAATGGCTAATCAACAATAATCACTTTATTTGTGATCGGTCTTTGAGACCAACAAATTAAATGGGAATAATTCCACGACTGGTTAGGACGTTGAGAAGAGTTCTCAATTGAAGAGTGAAAGCTCTAACTCCTAGTTATACCAGAACTAGATGAACTCGATCCCACCACACCAACAGCTGAAAGTATGCTTATGGAAACCTACCGAGGATGCCATCGATGTGGAGTGCTTGATGTTGTGTTCTCTAAACTATGAGTTGCAGAGACAACATGAGACATATGATGTCTCCAAGACACTGTCCTAGTATGTCATGATAGAAGGAGATCCAGTAAGGTATTCACACACTCAATGTGATTAGGTATGTGGAAAAACCAGACTAAGAAGGATTCCCTCTGAGCCAAGAGTTGGCTATTGGTATGATACTGCAAATGTTGCGAGAATCATACAATTCATGATGAATATGACATGAACAACTTTGACAAGCGTTAACAAAGTTGTTGGACATGTTGAGGACAATAGAGGCAAAGATGAAGAAAGACAAAACCCTAATCTTTGATCGATGAGGGGTAAGTCTTAAGGGCAAAGGGCAAGGGCAAAGCTAAGAAGGGTTCTGATGCTAGCCAGTAGCCCAAGTCATATTCAACCTCAAGGTACATGGGAGGGTGAACGGGGGAAATGCCCTCTATAACTGGAAGAACAAAAGAAGATGAAAGGAGGGGATAGAGATCTCCACCATAGGTATCATGAAATAAACACTTCTTTATCTGAGGTATATGATATCAATATATGGATCTGTCATATATGATATGTAAGATCTACAAAGAAGTGATGGCCTTCACGAAAGGACCAAGAAAGGAGTACCCATCATTGGAGCAAGTGTTGATTCCCTAGATAGGAGTATCTTTCAGCTTATTTCATCCTAAAGGACACGAAATAGAGTTGAGAACTGCTATTTCAATTTGCCAATAGAAACACTTTATTGTTGCATCTTGTTGTGACAAGGATGGCTATCAATATAGTTGATGTTTCAATTTTAAAGATATGATCTTTGTGGCAATGCCTTGTTTATCTTGTGGCACTTGGTATGCATAAGATAAAATGATACCTAAAAGTTATTGATAACTCAAACAATCAAATTAGCATAAATCATGAGAAATTCATTTCTAGTTTCCATATGATGGATAAATCTAGACTCTTTTGGTTAGAGAACCAGTAAGAGACATGAATCTCTTAGATTTGATTAATCAATCTTCACTAGTGGTAGTGGGAGAATGATTATCCTATTAGGTATAATACATGTGATGTATTTACATACCTATTAGAGTTAATGCTAGTACTTCAAACAGTGTTTAGAGAAATACCAATATGAATATCTTGAAGTGTTGAAGAATATCATAGATGAAGTAAAAATTTGGTAAAGTGTTAATTATTGATGAGATCAATGAATGAAATACTTGAACCAAATGTTTGAGATCCTTATGAGTGATTATGATAGTGTATCATAGTGAACTCATGATTAAGGCATGGTGATGTCTAAATAAAAAAGGAGTCATACTCTAAGGAGTTAGAGGATGATTATCAAATAACTAAGTTCTTCTTAAATAAAGAATACCCTACACTAATAAAGGACATTAAGAATCACAAAGAGTTGTGAGTTCTTATATCCTTGACAGATACACCTCGATTATCTATGTGATGAGTTGGTCATGTGATGAATCAACTATCTAGATGAATATGAGGAACTGGGTTTTGAGTTATGGTTTATGACCATTACATCCTAAATGACTTCCATGTAAACCATAAGGTATGACCTTGATGGTAGCACCCATTGAGATGAAATCCATAAGTGTGAATGAGTCTTAAGTGTTAAGACGCATGGATAACATTTTGAGAAGGATGATGCTTGTTGATTGCAACTTAATGACTAAAATATTTGGCATACGAATACTAAAATTGCATTCCTATGAGGAATAAGCCAAGGATGTGTACGTGACACAACCTATAAGGTTTATGAATCCATTAATGCAAATGAAGTCTATAAGTTACAATGGACTAATCAATGTGATTGATTGATTACAAGCAACTCAGAGCTGGATCTTTACTTTGATAATATAGTCAAAGGGTTTGACTGATATGACAAAGATAAAGAAGGGATCTATGATTTAGTGGGAGCGTATTTGTATTCCACATGTTGATGAGGAATGAAATGTTCTAGAATGGAAATCCAAAGTGGAAATTATCTTTAGGGAAGATAGAGACATTTCCTATGTGATAGGAATAGAGATATATAGAGATAGTTCTCGAAAACCTCTTGACCTGAAAAGAGAGAGCATACATTGGCAATCTATACTGAAGGGTTTAGTGTGCACAGATTCAGTGGGAGAAAACTGTTGGGTTTTAGGGGAGGCAGAGAAGGCAGCGAAAACAAAAATTTTCTCCCCAAAACCCGCAACAAGGAAACACGTCAACGTCTATACAATAGGAAAGGATGGTTTGTGGAATCATACCTTGTCCCGAGGCTTGCTCGGAGACAACACCTCACGACTTGCGCGGTCTTCACCTCCGGTCTTGGATGGTGTATGTGCAACTCCTGGTCGCACTGGGACTGACGACTCCTGGTCTCACCGGGACTGTCGGGATTGACAGCTGTCCTCCGAGCGGCAGAAATCTCTCGCCTCTGAAGTAGTCCACATAGACCACCTGGAACTCCAATCTCCTTGTCCGATAAGGAATTGGAAGGAGTCACACCCTCCTGTCAGCGTACTAGTCGCCAACACACTCTCCTGCCACCAGTCGCTTTCTGTAGTTGTCTTTCCCTTGTTGTGCCTCCGTTATCGGGTAGCACTTGCTTGGGCTCTCTCGGTTACCAAAACCAGAGAGAACGACAACTTTGTAGAGCAACTAGTTTGCACTAAGTTGAGTTATGAGAAGCACCAATACCCCCATATATATAGGAGGGTCATGGGACAAGGTTCTCTATCCCGGGCAATGTGAGACTAAAGCAGGAGTAGAAGGGTTCAAGATTTTCCACAAAAACAACCAACTCACAACCTGAACCGATCATTTCACAACTAAAACAGTCGGTTGGGGACCTGAGCCGATCGGTTGACACCTCAACCGATCAGTTGGGACCCATGAGCCGATCGGTTCACTTCTGAACCGGTCAGTTCGTGGTCCTGATCAGTTCCCGATTGACTTTTCTTCTTTTGTTTCTAATTGGTATCAAATACCAATCCTTGTTCCAATCAAATTGGGCAAGTGAAATGAAAGGAAAATTCTCACCAATCCTAATTTCCCAATTAGCTCGGTTGCATCAGTTGAACCGATTGTTTCAACACTTGAAGCAATCGTTTCACCCTATCCATGAGCCGATCGACTCACCACCTGAGCCGATCGGTTCACCAAGATGAGCTGATCGGTTCATCACATGAGCCGATCGTTTGGGAGTGCAGATTGTGCAGAATCAGTCAATTGCTGTTTCAATCAATCTGATACTCTTAATCAATCCGTCCAACACCTTGAACACTATGATATCGAGCTATCAATTGATTGAGTGTTTAATTGAACTACTAAACTCCTTTAGTAATCAATCTAAACATTGTTTGTGGACAAAACTCCTCTTCCAGGTTGAATCCTATGTGTGTGGCCCTGCAGGTCCTTTTTCACGTTGGCAGTGAAAGTCCATAACACTTATGACTTCACAAGCAAAGAGCAGTGCCTAGTCACACATCAGTGCTACCCAAGTGAAATAGAAAGTTGGAGAAAAACTTTCAATCCTACAATCTATGAATGGTGTTACAGTGAATGTATAATTCCTTTGTCACTGATATCCCGAATGAACTCGAGGCATGGAACAGTCATCCTGTCAACATTCATTCACATTCTTGATCTCAGAGTAGATTGGAAGAGATATGTATGACATCAATATCACATACTGATTCACACATGCGTGCGCACGCCTATTTCAATCCCACTCATCAAGTGGCCTTTGGATATCAAACTCCCTCAGGAGGGACAAATCCCATATCTATCACTCACCCCTCAAAAGCCCCATGTGTCAAAGCCACCCAATCATCACCTTTATAACAACCCATATTTCAGGACTACGTTTGATGATGTCAAAGTGTGCCCAACGACATGTGTTGAGTGTAGTGATTTCAGGTCAAAGAATCACACTCACCACCATCATTGTGAGTACTGACTGTGACTACCATGTCATGGTTCCATGTGTCAAACTCACGGTGGGTCTGTCCGGTACACTTGTTCTCTAACAAGTACCTATGTGTTTGGTTTGATATCTCTATATCATGACTAATGAGATTCTGTCATCAACCAACACCACAATCTAGTTTTGTGTGTCATTACTGTCTATCTACCTTCCATAATGACATCCGACTAGGGACATAATAAGAATGTACAAACTCTTAGCATCCGTATGATCTCATCGTTCAGGTCCTCAACCTGAAAGCATACGTCATTGAGTACTTTCAATCTCTAGACATTCAATCTGTTCTATCACTATCTCAAATGACTGAACCAAAAAGAATTGGAAGCTTGCCTTTGATGTTTATCAAATCAATCTTAATGTATCCCACCAATCATCCCATGATTGGCTCTCAGGGCATACATACCAACAAAAACTTGTCCATGTTACATGGAGTTAGTATCCCAAGACCAAGTGTCCAATTCTTATTAAGAATGGAAACACTAAGAATAGATATGGATCTATCATGTATGTAATCATACCATTATCTTGCATGCATGGTCATAACAAGAATAAAATACATTCATCATCTTGTATGTAGGACATGACAATATGATCTTGATAACTCGTATGTGGGACATGACGAGTGGATGTCTGTCTAGTTCCAGTAAGGGTTACTGGAATACCATAAGAACTTGATAAGTACTTGAGAAGTACTAGTTCTATGGAAATAAGGAAGGGTTCACTGTAAAGAGTTACACTGATGCGAACTTCCGAAAAGGACAAAAAATTAATCACAATATATATGGGATATATAAAAGTGAATGTTTGTTGATAAATGGAAATGTTCCATTAAAGCCATTTTAAAAGGAAAAGCCGAGTATCCATGTGTTAGAGAACATTAGTAGATACTATATGGATCTGGAAGTTCATAGAGATGAACTTATAGGTATTCCGATCATTGATGACAAATTAGGAGTGCTTCGTCATGCAATGTGGCTAAAGGTTAGCAAAGGAATACTAGATCACATAGTACGACAACTCCATCTCATATGTGTGATGCACAATGAAGAGATGAGAGACATGCAGTTAATACTGACTCTGGAAAGGTGTTGTCATAACTCACTGCATAAGCACTAGAGCATAGTAACATGTGGGACATGTTTGAAGATCACTATGAATATGATTCAAGGGTGATTGGCTCACTGTGCAAGTGAGAGTCTGTTGGTATGTATGCCCTAAGAGCCAATCATGGGATGATTGGTGGGATACATTAAGATTGATTTGATAAACATCAAAGGCAAGCTTCCAATTCTTTCTGGTTCAGTCATATGAGATAATGATAGAATGGATTTAATGTCTAGAGAATGATAGTACTCAATGACATATGCTTCCAGGTTCAGGACCTGAACGATGAGATCATATAGATGCTAAGAGTTTTTACATTCTTATTATGTCCCTAGTCAGATGTCATTGTGGGAGGTAGATAGACAACAATGACACACAAGACTAGATTTTGGTGTTGGTTGATGACAAAATCTCATTAGTCATGATATGGATATATCAAAACAAACACATAGGTACTTGTTAGAGAACAAGTGTACCGGACAGACCCACCGTGAGTTTGACACATGGAACCATGACATGGTAGTCACAATCAGTTCTCACAGTAATGGTAGTGAGTGTGATTCTTTGACCTGAAATCACTACACTCAATACATGTCGTTAGGTACACTTTGACATCATCAAACACAGTCCTGAAGCATGGGTTGTTATAAAGGTGATGATTGGGTGGCTTTGACACATTGGGCTTTTGAGGGGTGAGTGATAGATATGGGATTTGTCCCTCCTAAGGGAGTTTGATATCCATGGCCACTTGATGAGTAGGATTGAGATAGGCATGTGCACACATGTGTGAATCAGTATGTGATATTGATGTCATACATATCTCCTTCCATCTACTCTGAGATCAAGAAAGTGAATGGACATTGACAGGATGACTGTTCCATGCCTTGAGTTCATTCGGGATATCAGTGACAAAGGAATTATACATTCACTATAACACCATTCACGGATTGTAGGATTGAAATTTGTTCTCCAACTTTCCTTTTCACTTGGGTAGCACTGATGTGCGACTAGGCACCACACTTTTCTTGTGAAGTCATAAGTGTTATGGACTTTCACTGCCAACGTGAAATGG
>OY856412.1:784783271-784913271 GCA_963693085.1 Alisma plantago-aquatica | reverse complement strand
TTCCTCCAACCGCTACCTATAAATAGTAGCTACAGAACTCCGATGGGACGGGTCAGAACCATGTGTAAGCCAACTCAGGAAATCTTCAAGAGCTAGCATGTCGTGCCTCAGAGGTTGTGCCGGGCGATTCTAGGTGAGCACTTCCCCATCCCGAGAGGGAGGGAATGGTTCACTTAGGGACGTACCGGGCACCACTACAGGTCGATATTGGCCAACAAGGATACCCGATACAAGTGACTGATACTAGAAGCACCACTCCAGCCCGGGACGATACCGAACCCTGATACACATCACCAGTTATGGGTGTGTCGCCCGAGAGGGTGCCGCCCGAAATGATCATATCGGGCAAGGGCAACCTGCACGATACGTCTTCCTGTTATGAGTGTGTCGCCCGAGAGGGTCCCGCCCGACACGGGGGTATCGGGCTGGAGAGTCTGCTGCTGTCTGTCGTCCTTCTAACTCAAGAAGGCCACATTTATCTTTATTATTTCAGTCATTTACTTCTTTTACTTATGCAATGTAATCAGACCATTATATGTTTATGGAAATAGAAGAGTTTTAACTACTAGCTGCTTTATGTTTGGTACATTGGTTGGATGATTACTATGTTTAACATCTGAACTCTAGCTTTTATTCTTGGATCGCATTTCGATTAGCTACCGAATCGTGTTTTCCCGTTGCAACAACATCGAGAGAGGTGTTGTGGCTCTAGTGTTCAGTCTGATTCTGGAGTATGAGAGTGCCCAGAATCGGAGTTGCTTTAGGGACCTTTCCACTCTAACTTAAGTCCAGCAACCTCTAGAGGGGTGTTGATGCTTGGTTAGAGGTACCCGCTTCGAGAGGAGGGGTACAGGATGTTTTCTGCTGCCACTTGTTTTACCGAAGTTTTCTCCTTCGTACCTTACTTTAGCATTAGTATTATCTCTCTTCTTCCGTTGCACGAAAACCCTAAAAACTGATAAATGCTTAAAACCTTAATTTTACCTCGTAGCTCCAGTTGGAGATAGGTTTCTTTTGTTTTATCGGTCTTATCATGTTGTTCCCTTGAGGAACTTTACCATATCCTTGCCCTTACTGGAGTGTAACGTGTCAATTCAACGTTCCCAACACTACCACCCTTGTCCATGTGTTCGACCCCGTATATCTACTTCGACCCCGTAAACAAAGTTGTGGGGGCCTAGAAGGTTTCGGGTTATAAATTCAAAAGTCTGACTACTTCAAAATGCCTCCACTCTTTGGATGTGTGATTTAGGCCTGTCTCTACGATGGGAGCTGTCGCGGGAGAGACAGGCACAACTCCCAAAGCTCCTGTAATGCCTTTAGAGGCAGAAGAAGAAGTACAGTCAGATGCCGATATTAGGGTGTTCGCCGAGATCCTTGAGATGGAGCTTGGAGTTGCACAGCTAACGCCGACACTGCCGCCGGTGTCCCCCATAGCAGCTGCTGATGAGATCGCCAACAATGTAGAGGTGGAGCAGCATCCGCCCACACCACGGCCTTCTCCTCCACGACACGAAGGCGAGGCGAAATCAGCTGTAAAAGCGTTGATGCCTCACCCACCACCATCCACCTCGTCAATGATCGAGATAGATTCTACCTCGTCAGGTAGACCCTCGCGTGAGGGAGGTATCGAGGGGACGAGAGGGAGATCTACAGGAGCCCCTCCATCGATCGGAAAAATGTTAGGGCACGAATTCGACTACTTGCGGGAGGTAACAAAAAGCCACTCGACTACATTTACTTCTCTAACCTGCAAGTTTTCTTTTTTCCAGCAGAGGTTGAATTACTAGAAACAGGCACTGCTGACTCTAGTTGGACTTCCTGACCAACTAGAGGTATTCAATGCAATGCTCCAGCAGACCCTCCAGCGCCTTGACGTTATCGAGGAGAGGTTGAACAGGGGGGACGACCATCTGTGCCTAAGGCAGCCGAGAAGGTCTCCATCACCTCTTGGAGTAGGCTCTCCACCCTCCTCGTCGGCAGCCTCATCAGGACGATCGTCCTCTTCCTCCTCCAGCGGGTCATCCATAATGCCCGAGGAAGGGACGCGACCAAGGTCAACCAACGGAGCTCCAGCAGGACAGGCGAGCTCCCGCGGTCTAGAAGAAATAGCTCCCTCAGTCCCCGTGGACGAAGCTGAAGAAGATAATGAAGATATCAGCATAGGGGGGGGACTCTTCTGATGAATCAGAGGAAGAGGAGGGAGATATATGTGCCACCAATGAAAGACACCCCCCGAGAGGAAGACGCTCGGCGGCAGATGATTTCTCTACGCCGTCAGAGCTGCCTTCCTTCGAGATGACCGACTTTGATAGAAGGGTCATCGGCTACCTGTCGATTAGGGACCAGAAGTTGCTGAATAAGATCATGTGGTCGTAGGCAGATGAAGAAGACATCGTCTGGAGCGACGGCTACTTCTCTGTATGATGGGGAGCACTTAGAAGCTTATTCTGCTCGCCAGCCGTCGTTGGCAAAAGGCTGTTCAGGGTCCTAGAAGGTGCAATACTAGAGAATATCAGCGTCAGGATAGGTCGGAGAACAATATACAATGTCAACCCAACCTTGGAAAGAAGACTGATGATGGGAGTGCCAGACTCCATTGCGGTGGCCAACATGCTGCAACACATCGAAGAGCATAAGACAAACCTCGTGTTTGCCCCGTACAAGCACCAGAACATGTGGTTCTTGTGTGTGGTAGACCTCCGGAGTCACGACGTCCAGCTGCTCAACTGCTGCAACAAGGAGGTGCCACGCTCTGGGCGTATCTTCAGTCACCTAGAAGACAACCATCTCAGGCTTCTACCACTGCGTCTTCTGCGAGCTATCAAGCAAGGAGTACAACGTCACTACGGCATTTGGAACTTCTTCTCTATCATAGACTTCCCCGTCCAAGCAGAAGAGGGAAGCGGAAACAACGCCTTCGTCGTCTTACACGCCATGGAGTTGCTCAACATCTTCGGATACATAAGGCATCTCCAGGGCCAAAACTTTTACCACCTCAGAAGCATATAATCTCTGTTGCTGATCAAAGACGGGCATTATTTCCACGACGCAGGGATACCAGAGAGGCTGTTGGACAGTGACCTAGAAGACGAATCTTCGCAGCCCAGTAGCATTCCAGAGAAGGAAGCTGAGATGGAAAAAGACATGTACGGGGTAGGCAAGCAGTTAAAGATCCTGCGGGAAGTACACGGATTTGAAGACCATGCTTCTCCTGAAACATCAGAAGAATTGATCAAAAATTTCGACCGCTTCTCATGCTCTACTCTCACGCAGGTTCAGGTTAATGAAATTCTTCTGAAGTTAGCTGATTCTACCTCTGCAAATGTGATCTATGAGGCAGGCGATGTCATAGTCCCAGTTGATGACTTATGGGACATGGTAAAAGATGGAGGATGTTTGGCGATATCTGTGGTGGCCGCCTCCATCCAGACGCTATAGACAAAGTTTGAACATGCATACATTGCTCATCCAATGTTGTTCAATGACATATGCCTCACCGATGAAACAGGAGCAAAGCAATCTTTTTTGGCAAAGTTGGAGCGCAGGGTTCCACGCACAATCTTCCTGCCCATCCTGCATTACAACCACTGGACGCTCCTGACAGTGTACACTCGCCAACGAGCAGGAATCTTTTACAACAGCTCAGACAGCAACAAAGACCATCCGGTGCAGTGTACATCAACAACTTTGACCTCCCTCGAGCGCCTAGTACGAAAATACTACGAGGATGTGGTGGCACTGATACAACCATTCCTAGACACAGTAGCAAGCAAATGGCATGAGCTTCAGTTCTGCCACCGCAGTCCACAACATATTCCCTTATCCAATGACTGCGGCATCTTCGTGCTGGAATGGATATCGAATGAAGCGACGCCTGACCAGCTCCACCACAACGATTACCACAGCAAACGAGGAGAATATGTGTGGGAGATTCTATCTGGCGCAGGCACGCTCACCATCTAACCCTCGCTGGGTTAACATTACCCTACCTTATCCACTTCACAACTCTAGGACAGAGTGTGGAGTAAGTTTGGGGGGGTACCATGTACCAGTGAGGGAGGTACAAAAATTCAAAAAAAAAATCCAACTCCCCCTTTTTGTTCTTTTGTTCTTCTTTCTATATCATGTGTACATATATATATGCATGCCTAATACAAAAATTTTGAAAAATTTTGCTTATTTTTTCTCCATAACATATGTACAAAGACACTATATAGTGAAAACCTGATACAACTTCTTGCCAGTTTGTGTTCTATGTGCCTAAGGAGACGCAAGTTTTGTTATGTCTTTCTGATAATGCAGCCCCAAAAGACAAAAGACTATGACCTTCCATGCCAAAAATTTCGAAAAATAATCTTACCACAGCTAAGAGACGTGTATGCAGAAGGAAAAAGCTTCCCAAACAGCAAAAGTTTCTCTTGTTTTCCCTTACCCAACAAAATCCCAAAAAGAGAGAATAGCCTTATGAGAGTGAATAAAAGCATGAGAGTTGTGCCAAATGAAAAGAAAGAAAAAAAAACATATACACACTTGTTTTTCCAAAAGTACCCATCTTTAGGCATGGTAGATCTAGGGCAGTGGTACGTAGGATGTGAAATCACTGCTCTAAAGCCAACTGGCTTGGACTGCAGGGACCAATCGCCCGCTAACGGACCCTTATCTGGATGGATTGATGGGAAACAAGAAGAAAAACCCAAAAAGCCTTAAGCCTACCCAAGCACACAACTTTCTTCCCCCAAAAGTTGTTTGGTGTGAAAGCTAACTTCGAATCATGCACCCAAGTCTCGCTGAAGCTGTAGAGAAAATTTTTGCTTAAATAAGGCAGGAGAAATAAAGTTTTTTGTTCGTGGTCGGGCCGCATTCTCTGTGAGACATTTCAATGCTCGCTCAACCCATGGTCTGAAAACTATGTCGGTCAAGAAGAAGCATCACAAAACAAAGTTTAAAGATTGATTGAGGACAATCAAAATGCTAAGTTTGGGGGAGTTGATAACACCAAAATTTGTGATGTTTTTAGCCCTTATTTCGTTATCAAAACTGCCCTTTTTAATTGTTTTCCTCTCTCTTTTGTCATGATTTTCAATAAACAGGCCACGCTACGCTATTAACTCAATTTTACCATCTTTTGTAGAGTTTTCCTCATTTTTGGACTCATTTATCATCGAAAAGGCACGTCCCCGCCCCTAAACATGTCCTACCTACATCGGCCTTTTTCCCAGGAAGTCGACTGATACACTCACTACCCGATAGGGGAGCACGATACACCGAGGCGCGACACAAGGGTGCCGCGCAAGGGGAAGCGGGTGAGAGATACGCCTTTTACCTAATAGGGAGCCGGACTCGCTACGACTGCTATAGCGTGTCACGCGATACAGGCCGCCCACCAGCAGGAGCCACTCGTCACGATGACCGACAGCCGACATCTTTGTGCTGGGCGATATTGATATCAGCCACCCTGACTCCGTGATAATAAGAGCTGAAGGAGGACACGTGGCGTCCGGAGTACCATAACTTCCTCCAACCGCTGCCTATAAATAGCAGCTATAGAACTCTGATGGGACGGGTCAGAATCCTGTGCAAGCCAACTCAGGAAAGCTTCAAGAGCTAGCGTGTCGTGCCTCAGAGGTTGTGCTGGGTGATTCTAGGTGAGCACTTCCCCATCCTAAGAGGGAGGGAATGGTTCACTTAGGGACATATCGGGCACCACTGCAGGTCAATATCGGCCAACAAGGATACCCGATACAAGTGACTGATACTAGAAGCACCACTCTAGCCCGGCACGATACCAAACCCCGATACGCATCGCCAGTTATGGGTGTGTCGCCCGAGAGGGTGCCTCCCGACATGATAGTATCGGGCAAGGGCAACCCGCACGATACGTTTTCCCGTTATGAGTGTGTCACCCGAGAGGGTGCCGCCCGACACAGGGGTATCGAGCAAGGCCCCTGCCCGGTATCGGGCTGGAGAGTCTGCTGCTGTCTATCATCCTTCTAAATCAAGAAGGCCACATTGATCTTTATTATTTCAGTCATTTACTTCTTTTACTTATGCAATGTAATCAGACCATTATATGTTTATGAAAATAGAATATTTTTAACTATATGGTGCTTTATGTTTGGTACCTTGGTTGGATGATTACTATGTTTAACATCTGAACTCTAGCTTGTATGCTTGGATCGCGTTTCGATTAGCTACCGAATCATGTTTTCCCATTGCAACAGCCTCGAGAGAGGTGTTTTGGCTCTAGTGTTTGGTCCGATTATGGAGTATGAGAGTGCCCAGAATCAGAGTTTCTTTAGGGACCTTTCCACTCTAACTTAAGTCCAGCAACCTCGAGAGGGGTGTTGATGCTTGGTTAGAGGTACCCGCTTCGAGAGGAGGGGTACAGGATCTTTTCTGCTACCACTTGTTTTACTGAAGTTTTCTCCTTCGTACCTTATTTTAGTATTAGTATTATCTCTCTGCTTCCGTTTCACGAAAACCCTAAAAACTAATAAATGCTTAAAACCTTAATTTTACCTTGTAGCTCCAATTGGAGATAGGTTTCTTTTGTTTTATCGGTCTTATCCTGTTGTTCCCTTGAGGAACTTTACCATCTCCTTGCCCTTACCGGAGTGTAACTTGTCGATTCAGCGTTCCCAACACTACCACCCTTGTCCCTGTGTTCGACCCCGTATATCTACTTCGACCCCGTAAACAAAGTTGTGAGGGCCTAGAAGGTTTCAGGTTATAAATTCAAAAGTCCAACTACTTCAAATCCGCCTCCACTCTTTGGACGCGCGATTTAGGTCGGTCAGTGGTGGTGGTGATGGTGATGGTGATGGTGATGGTGATGGTGATGGTGATGGTGATGGTGATGGTGATGGTGATGGTGATGGTGATGGTGATGGTGATGGTGATGGTGATGGTGATGGTGATGGTGATGGTGATGGTGATGGTGTTGTTGTAACTGCTTCTAGTGGTGCTTCTATAGATGGACACAACATTTCTGGTGGTGGTGACAATCTACTACTACAGTTGGACGTTGTTGCATTGTTGGTGGTGGCGACTTGAGCGTATGGGAGAGGAATAGGCGCATGCAATCTTGCTTGAGGGTGGCGATGACGATGACTATGATGACAACAACAACAATGATGATGCTGAGGATGATGATGATGATGATGATGATAATGATGATACAATAATTACTAATCATCATTATCATCATCATCATTACCATCATCGTCATCATCATCGTCATCATCATCATCATCAATAACATCACCATCATCATTCCCATCATCATCATCATCATCATCAATAACATCACCATCATCATCATCATCATTCCCATCATCATCATCAACATCACCAACATCAACACCATCATCATCATCATCAATCATCATCATCATCACCATCATCATGATGATGGTGATAGTGATGATGATGATGATGATGATGATGATGATGATGATGATGATGATGATGATGATGATGATGATGATGATGATGATGATGATGATGATGATGATGATGATGATGATGATGATGATGATGATGATGATGATGATGATGATGATGATGATGATGATGATGATGATGATGATGATGATGATGATGATGATGATGATGATGATGATGATGATGATGATGATGATGATGATGATGATGATGATGATGATGATGATGATGATGATGATGATGATGATGATGATGATGATGATGATGATGATGATGATGATGATGATGATGATGATGATGATGATGATGATGATGATGATGATGATGATGATGATGATGATGATGATGATGATGATGATGATGATGATGATGATGATGATGATGATGATGATGATGATGATGGTGGTAGTGGTGGTGGTGGTGGTGGTGGTGGTGGTTGTGGTGGTGGTGGTGGTGGTGGTGGTGGTGGTTGTGGTGGTGGTGGTGGTAGTAGTGGTGGTGATGGTGATGGTGATGGTGATGGTGATGGTGATGGTGATGGTGATGGTGATGGTGATGGTGATGGTGATGGTGATGGTGATGGTGATGGTGATGGTGATGGTGATGGTGGCAGTGGTAGTGGTGGTGGTGGTGATGGTGATGGTGATGGTGATGGTGATGGTGATGGTGATGGTGATGGTGATGGTGATGGTGATGGTGGTAGTGGTGGTGGTGGTGTTGATGGTGATGGTGGTGGTGGTGGTGGTTATGGTGGTGGTGGTGGTGGTAGTGATGGTGATGGTGATGGCGGTGGTGATGGTGATGGTGATGGTGATGTTGATGGTGATGTTGATGGTGATGGTGATGGTGATGGTGATGGTGATGGTGATGGTGATGGTGATGGTGATGGTGATGGTGATGGTGATGGTGATGGTTTACATATTAGGGTTTAGGGTTTAAATATTAGGATTATTATTTACTAATATGGGTTTAGGGTTCTGTAATGAATGTGTCGACCACCTATCCCTTTTTTTGAATACCAATCACTAACAAGAGAGAAAGAAATCAATATTCATAAAGTAATTTAACCAGTAAATCACCATTAACAATATTATTTAATTAATTAGGTCAAAACATTATTTGATTCATATGTGATCATGCATGTAGAGTAATTATGTACCCACAATCTTTAAACCCTACACATAAATGTCCAAACAATAGTAGCACTGCCAAAAAACAAAAAAAATGTTCTTACATTCAGTGACCCCACTGTTGGAGGTTGTGACTGGAGATGACGATAGTGTGTGAAGGCTAGAGGAAGAGCATATGGTGAGACAAGAGTGAAAGCAAACTTAGCAGTAGTGGTGGTGGCATCCAGCTACAACAGGGGCAGCAAGCTCAACAGTAGTAATAGAAGCGGAGAAGGTGATGACGGGGATCATAAACCCACAGAGGCAGCAATGGAGGAAGTGGCAAGCTCAACAGCAGCCGCAGCAGCATCGTCCAGTAGCAATAGCAATGGTGAGATCAGCAGCAGTAGCGGCAGCGGAGGCAGCGGTGGAGCAGCAACAGCAGTAGTGGTGGTGGTAACGACGGTGGTGGGGATCACAAATCTCCAAAGAGAAGTAGGTCAATCGTGATGAAATAGAGAATGGGGAGAAATTATGTATTACACGGGGGCTATTAAATTCACCATATTCATCGGTTGTATAGTAACACTGACAACTAAGTACATAGTCATTGATTCGAACAAAAAAAATGATGATTAACTCTTGAACCAAACAAAAAAAGATGTCGATTTGGGGCCATACTCATCGGTTATGTCTGTAGAAACTGACGACTAACTACATATCCATACAAAAAAATGACTCCTGAGTTAGGGATATAGTTTTCAGTTTAGCAAGCAAAATCGACGACTAAGAAGCAATTTGGGGACAAATATTTTTGTGGGGATAAGGTGCGAAAACACCTAGTTATCATTTCTTCTAAGAAATCGACGATTTAGACCCATCTCTAAAAAAATTTGTGACTTACTGAGGGGTCTATATCGTCGCTTGTTTGGTAGAACTGACGACTAATGGGGGAATAATTTTTTCTTTGGGACATGGAGCGAACATTTTGTCATCATTTTTTTAAAAACTGACACCTGACTGAAGCAAACTTTATCCCTAAAAATTTGTATTTTGTGGGAAATTTTAGATGTTGGTTTCTTTGAACAGATACTGACATTAAAGTTAAAGTGGTGTCCATGTCTTTTCTAAATCAACAGGACTTCATATATGGTGACAGTTGGAATGAGGAATCGACGTTGTTGGTAGATTGGTGTTGGTTTCTTTAAGGAACCAACATCACTAAAAGTGACATTAAAGTCAGATATGTATTGGTGTTGGAAGATTGTCTTTATTATTAATCAAATTGTTTACATGATATGATATCTCAATCATCATATGATTGGTTCTATGGGCATACATATCAACAGACTCCCACTTGCACTTAGAGCCAATCACCCACGAATATTATTCTTAGTAATCATTAACAAGTCCATCACATTTTTGTTGTGCAAGTGTCAATCCAGTGGAATAGAAACATTTGCCTTTAGTCGGTGTATTGCATGTTTTACATATCGTCACTATATGACATCTCATATGAAATGGAATTGTTGTAGTAGCTCCATTGTTGTCATAATGTTTCTACTGTGTCATTAATGGTTGAAACATCTATAAGTTCATCCATATGAACTTCTAGATCCATACAATATCCACTCATGTGTTCATAACACCAAGATACTTGGCTTCTATTATAGAATTTAAATTATGGCTTGTAGTTTGGAACTTTTCCAACTTATAGTTTTATGGTGAAACATGAATTTTAGATTGCAATCATTATTTTTCTTTGTCATTTTGAAAGCTTGCACAGATGTAACCTTTTATATTGAACTCTTTCTTATTGCTAAATCTAAGGAACTAATCATTAGTACTTCTCAAGTATTAATGGATGTTCTTTATGGCATTCCAATGACCTTCATCGGAATTTGACAAATATCATCCTGTCATGTTCAATACATACAAGATAATGAGATCAGTACATTATGTAGCATTCATAATAGATCTAATCACTAGTTCATAGGGCATCTTATTCATGTTTTCCCCCATTGTTCATAAGAATTGGAATATTGAGTTATGGAGAGACTAATATCATGTATCATGGATAGATTCTCTCTCACTGAAGTTGAATCCTATCAATATCTTGCAAATATATGTGTTCATATTTAGGTCGAGAAACTTTTTATAACTGCCTCTATAGATGTCGATTCCTATCACATAGGATGTTTCACCTAATCCTTCTTAAAGAAGGTGATTTCCATGCCAGTTTTCAATACCTATTTCCTATAACTAATTGTAATTTTTCATGATGATGTAGAAATGACTCGCTATATATTGATTGTATGCTTGGCTTGAAGTGAATATCTATTTGATTATGTTTATATGATATAGTTTCTTGGCTTGTTTATGTTGTTCAAACATGTCTATTACTAAAAAAAGATGGCATGGACTATAATATTCGAACCTAAGTTGATGTATCATTAACTGGTACCACAATGTTGATGAGAAATTTCAGCCATTTAAGGTTTTAGGTTTGGGGTTGTCATATGTTGACTCCTTGATTTCTGAATAATATCCAATGATGGACTATCTTTACAAATACTTGAGTTTTCATGTCCAAGTCTAGTGACATAGCAACAATTGGTTAACATGAGGCCTACGAGTTCATCTATAAAAAGGTTCATAATATGTTGGGTGGGTGATAGCACTTGTTCCATGGTCCATATTGTCATTCATCAACATTGAAATGGCATTGTGCAAAATCTCTACATAAAGGTGATCTCCTCAAGGAATTTTTTTGTCATTTTGTCTTCTTGTATCAGTAATTTCCAAGGTAACATCTAGTAAATCATCCAAGGTGCTCGACACTTCCTTAGATGAGATATGCTTGTGTCCATAGTGAGGAAGGACATTGCACAAGTCAACAAGTAATTTTCTATTGCTTTGTCTACGTCTTCATATTATATTCATAATATTGATCCTTTGTTTGTATGATTATTCATGATAATATTTTCATGAGATTCAATGAAGTGATCATAAAAAATTTCCAATCATAGCATGAAGAAAAAATTGCGCACATAGAAACAACTATAATAGACTCTATGAGGGAAAATGTTGAAAACAAAACCAAAGATGGTGTATGAGATTGAATACAAACACAATGACAAAAATTATTGAAATTATAAGCATTTTTTTATATGGAAACCATCAAGTGAGGTAATGAAAAGAAAAGGATGGAGATACACCCACATGATTTGTCTTAGATAATGCCAACCCTACCTAAAACCTATTAAAAGCATTGCCTATATAGGTAACTATAAGGAGATATCTAATTAATGGTAATAGTTTAAAATTAAACCATTTCTTGTCTACCAATACATCCCCCACATCTATGTATTTCATGTCTTAGCATAAATATTACATATTAGTACCTCTTGTTGACGTTTGAAAATCAAATCCACTCCAATATCTCAAATAAAAATAATGTAATCAATTTAACTATGATAATGATATCCATACATGCATTCTTAATGAACCCTACTTAAAAAATATAGTAACTCTTCATATCTACATTTATATTGTCCTTCATTACATACGCATGTGTTAATAATAACTATATATAGTTTCAATGGTTTGATCTTGCCCTCACGTGGATTTGACATCTTTAAATATAAGCATTCATTCACTTTTAATCATGATAACTAAAGAAACACATTACATGCACACATATATACATATAAACCCAAATGATTAAGCACTTCATTTTACCAATCATAAAACATTTTCAAAATTATATTACTTGACATGTCAAAGAACTAAGAATTGAATATTGGTGTCCACAAAGTGGAGCATCAATTGATTAAAATGGAGTTATGTTGTCTAAGGCATCACTAGACTCCTCATACACTAGTTTTGGTCCAACTTTTTGTCCTAATAGTTATGACTAAGGCAATCTAACATTTGGAAACAATTCCAACATCTTTTATAATAAAGGCATCCAAAAAATACAAGATAAGTTGAATATATTGTTCAAAATCATGAATTCATTGATAACACAAAATCTAGGGCAATTCCATAATGAGATCCCATGATCCTAATAAATAAGGATGAGCATCCTTGAACCAATGAGCTGACGAGTCTGTTCACCCTTTGACAATACTATATAGAAGATTGACTAATCGACATACTATCATGATCCATCTATGAACAACACAACTGTTTAGGGATTTACTTGCACAAATCAAAGTTGTATGACATAGAATTCATCTAATACTCATATAGCTAGACAAAAATAACTTTAGCCCTAACCAACTCATAGTAGAAAAACCAAGGACTCCTAAGCACATCACAATGGTAGCCGTTGGCAGAGGAACACCCTGATGTTACAAAAAAATAAAGGCGATAATAAATTTGATTAAGACAAAGTAGTAACATCTGTGAGAATGCTTGTGGTGGAAAGATTTCATGGAAAATTGTATTATAACATAAGCGGTGGTGATGTGAATTTGTTATGGTTTGTAATTATGGAAGTTAGCATGTAACGCCCCAGGTTCACACCAATAGTTTAACTGATCACGGAGACAACAAACTCTAGCCCGACCCAACTCACTACCAAGTGTAATTGCAACTAGGGGCATGTTTGATTTAGATTGTATTATGAAATCCATTGGGGATAGTTTGTCTCAATAATTTTAAGTCTAGTCTTTTAAGTAGTAGAAATTTTTTAGAGAACTTAGTTTATTTGAGGAAGGTTTTACTAGAAATGTATAAAAGATTAGATAATTCCACAAAGATTAGAGAAAATATTAAATTAAGGAGGAAGGGTAGTTACTTAAAAAAAAATTAATATAGAAACACAGAGATTCTCTTATGTAGAGCATAGTTAATGGAAAAAAGTATGTATTCTACTTTTATTATAAATTTTTCAAGCATTCAAGAAAATACTTGCATAGCTATGATCTGATAGGAGTTGAAGTAGTAGAAATTTTTGAGAGAACTTAGTTCTCATATTTTGGTTTTTATAAGGGTAGGAGGGAAATATGCATGTGGATCTGATGGGAGTTTCTCCACTGGTGGGATTGAGGAGTGGTGATTTTCGTAGGACATGTTTCCCTTAAAGATGCCTCAACCAAAGTAGCTAAGCATGAGAAAGCCTGTATTGAGAATTAACATTCCTTCATCCCTTTTGGATTTGATACTTTTGGATTCTTAATACCCGTAGTTGTGGAGCTTCTAAAGAGGGTTCAAAAATCTATGAATAGTAATGTTATGGCTCCCAAGTGTATGGATGTAGTATTTCAGAGGATTGGTTTTTCCATCCAGAAAGGACTACCAGTGTAGTTTGTTGTCGGCTTGTCTACTACCTCGATGTAAATTTGTTTTCCCTATCTTATTATACTTATTGTATTAGCTACAATTGATAATAAAGTATACATTTTAATTTTTACAGCATGAACATCTTAGATTATAAATTCAATAAAATGCATATATGTTTCCTTCCCCTGTAATGAGTGGATATTCATATGGCCAATTATCTCTTCACATCTTAGAGTCAAGGTCAAGTTTGATTTTAGTTACCCAATTCAATGCTTCTCAGATGAGGAACTTGATCTTCTAGCAACAAACTCAATTCTTGCATTTTTTGGTTCTTAGTTTCAATTACATTCTAGCTCAATTTCACATTTAGATCCTTTAATTTATCTTTTATTTTGCCTCTATATAACTTTCCTTAGTTTTACATAAATATGTAGGATTTTGATTGAATATATGGACTTTCATGGAAGGATTGAGTTTCAATAGATGCACACCATCTTAGGCCATGGTAGTCCCACTAACCGACTAGTGGGCCCAAGAAGTTGTTGATAATTTGAGCTTGACTTTTCTATGATCAGTCCCTTCATCATCCCATGTCTCATCCACTTGAGCCTCCATCAATGTTGACCTCAAATGGTACACCAACACCCCCCTTAGTAGGTATATTCTGAGCTTGAACAATCATCTACCCCCATCATCCATCGGTCGTTTGCCAGTTGGATATGTGCCTAGGAAGTATCGATGAAGACCAATGTGCCTCTGCACCCTAAAGACCAATGGTGGTAAAATTGATGAATAACATAAATTGATGAATAACATAAATTCAAGATTTTATGACATGTTATTTGTTTACCGATGGCCTACCCCGATGCTCCCTCTGACCTCCATTGAGGACCACACCCGATGAGAATTCTTCTAGAAAAGTGGGCAGATCTACACCCTGACAAACGCGTGACCCCGATGGGATTATTGTGTTCAAACCTGACGGTCAGACAGACTTGACCCCTGGTGGCTAAGCTCGAAGGCATTCCTATTCTCATTGACTAATGGACATAGATACAGTCTCTGACAAAGAATATGATTCCACACCCTGATGGATGAGCATACTCAAGACCAATGTGCCTCTGCACCCTAAAGACCAATGATTGATTCTCCCCATTGATCAACAGAGCATCTACCCAATGACCCCATAGGATCTCACAACTTATAAATTGAAGGTTGCCACCTCCATTGCATGGGGACTCTTCTTCTTCAAGATGTCACAAGGATATCGCACCAGTGAGTCAAGGAGACAACTACCATCGACCCTTCTACATCGGACGGCCCTGTGGTGTTTTCACTCCACCTCCACTCCGCCAAGGTCCATCACATAGACATGAAAGTGGTTATATCCATGACTTCATTTCCATCCTTCCACTTTTTGCTCCTTCTCTAACAATTAGATTTCAAGCAAAGAAGAATTAAGAAATGAATAGTTTGTTTGACACCTACCACTAGTGACCTCCTCCTCCTTAGATTGGATCCATCCGCTTCATCGGGCACCAAGGCATTGTTTTTCACACTAAGTCACATCCATTATACATGTTATGATGATGCAATCTCTTCCTCTTCCCCTTTTTTCTTTGATCTTTCCATAAAGAGCAAGTAGTCCTTTTTATTGGGGTGTGGGGACTAGGCCTACTATGTGAACTTGCATATATTTTTTATGTTCCATGGCTTGTATATAACTCTTTGAATTTAGTGTTAAGCATTTGATTTCATGTTTAGTGGCTTGATCTCCCACTTTACATTATCTATTATAACCCTAGTTTGCGAGAACTTCTATACTTGTATTTTGAATAATGATTGACTTAGTTGATTCCCAAACAAAAACTTCCAAAGGGATGTCTCTTGAGTTGTAGATACTTGATTTGTGAGTAAGGATACATCATGCTCACAGATATATCTACATGATTTTCCTACACCAAAAGAATGGAATTTCTCTTTGCTCCATTGAAGGGTTCTATCAAGCCAGTTATGTTATGGATGTGTTTGTGCATGTAGGGGTGGTGAAAATTGATTCCACCCTAGTGATTCCCATCATTAATCTAGAACTAGTTTTAATCTTACACTTTACTCTCCTTTTGCAAACTAGTTTAACTCAACCTGTCCGTTCCTAATCTTGAATATTAGTCTAGATTTTATATATAAATTTTATATAGAATTTTTGAAAAAGACTTGATTCCAAACATATATAAGGTGATACTCTCCTTTCTATAATGATGTGTTGTATGATCTAAAGGTCTATTAACTGGATTCAAATAACGAGGTTCCTGAAATGGTTGTCCCTTGGGATTCGATTCTTAACTATACTTCGATAAAGACTTGTCTGCTTGCGGGTGGTATTATTACATGTTGTTTTGGTAAAAATTAGGGAATTGTTTATTTGGTGAATTTATTAGCATTATAATTTGCCACATCGAACTCTGGCGCCATTTTCAGAAAAATAGAATCATCTAGTTTAATCCAGTTCTATTAAGATCAATTTAGGGTTTTACTTTTACCATTGACAATATTGCATATTCATTTGAACTTAATATTTCTACACCCATCTGAGTTGTGAAAAGTGTTTTCATCTTAGGTACCACAAACTAGTACATGTTGCACTCCACCACCATCATCCTTGCATCATGCTTTGATCTTGAGATAAAATGAACTTTTCACCATCGGAACAAAGAGAATCGAACTAGAATGGTTGAGGAAGAAATCATGTGAAGAGTGAACCTAGACATTACAACAACGCAAGACAGGCTTACACAAGAAGCTCGGGCAGCCGTTCAAAAGGAAATCAGTGTAGCCTAAGCTACTACATAAGAGGCCAAGTGATAGAAGGATCTTAGGGATATATCAATCCCTAAGGATATTGATGTCTGATATCCAATACAACCACCTCCTATCGATACGCCTAACTTTGAAATTAGGACACATTGGATCACGTTGCTGCAAAGCAGACCCTTTTTAGACAAGCAAGGATAGGATTGTCAAGAGAACATTCTAAAATTTGTAGACCTATGCGCAATGAGAAAGAAAAAAAAGAGTTTTTTATTATGCTATTAGACTCCATCTTTTTAAGTATTCTCTTATAGAAAGAGCCAGGAGTTGGTATAATGCTTTGTCAGGTGATCCCATCACCATACGAGAAAAACTTCAAAAGAAATTCCTTGAGAAATTGTGTCATCCTTACCTTACATACATCGTTAAAGGCCAAATAACACAGTTTACATAGGTCCCAAGTGAAGTTCTAGTATAGTCATGGGAAATATACGATGAGCTTCTTTACAAATGCCCACACCATGGTATCTCTAAATGGAAGCTCATTGAGTTTTTCAATAGATGTGTGGATGAATACATCAAAAACATTCAAGAATCCTCATCTAGAGGAAACTTTCCATGTTGATATGATAGTGTCTGGAATATAGTGAGCCTTGGAGTTGCAAATCAAGTCAACTAGGGAAGATATGTAGGCAAGGGAATGTTAAAGGTAGCTATGGCAAGTGGTAGTTCTGAGATGAAGTCTTTTACATAGTCTTTGATCTAGATCTCAAACAAGATAGTCTGGAGACATCCTTCAATGCCTAATAAGAAGAAATTTGCCACCACAAGAAAAAAAGGCCAACGCAGTAACACGATTCTGTGAAGCATGCAAAGGCATTGACCACTTGAACTTGGGTTGTGATATTCTTTTTGATGTGGTAACGAGCAATGCTGCATCTCAAGGAGACAAATATTAAATGGAGGTTTTGAACTTCATCCATAGTATTTAAGGCCATGGATATTATACTCCCAATTAAAATAAAACCCATACTGGTTTTTAGTATGGAAATTCTACTGGAACAGAAAACTCGCAATAGCTCATAAAGGATAGAAATCAAGACTGGGGTCCTCCAGGTTTCCAAAACAACTAGTAATAAAATTTCACAAATTAAGAAAGATATAGTAGTAATTTTTAGAATAAAAGTTACAATCAATACTAGAATTCTAACCAAGTCCCTCAAAAGCAACAACATGGAAAAAGGGCTCCTTCACATGATGATAAACTTCTAGCCATAAAGAATATCTTTCACTTGCAATAAACAATGATTGCAAACTAATAAGCTCATTAAAAAGCCTTTGAATCTCAATTTGCTCAACTTTCAACAAATCTTTGGCCTCATGTAGGAGCATTTGCAGAACAATCAGAAGAGAAATCCAAGCATCAAGAACAATTGAAATTTTTTGTAACACTACCAAGAAGAGTCTTTATAGATACATCTATCAAGACCCCTGAGATTAACACAGACGAGGATGATTTTGTCATCATTCAAGACTCAAAAGTACCTAATTCCTTGTCAACAGAAGTAGTAACGTGGAATGCAGAAGTACAAGACATTATAATCACAACATGGACAAAGCCAATTCAAAAGATCCATCATCATAGAGAAGAGTGTAGCCCAACCACTTATATCGGTATATAGGTTTCTTCCACCATTCCAAGATCTCTTCCGGCATACACGCTTTGGCACTCACTTTATGAAGTTCAAGGAAGCAATGAAAAAGTTTCATGTGGATATTCATTTCTTAGATGTCTTAGTAGAGATATGTACATGGCCAAATTTATAAATGGTCATTACAAGGAAGTATTCAAATGAGGAATATGAGATGATTAAGCTTGCTAGAACAATATTTGATATCATTCAGAATAAAATGCCAAAGAAATAGGAGGATACATGCTCTTTTGGTATTGCATGCCACATTGTTACTCTACATGTAAGAAAGAATATGTCAACCTTAGAGCCAGCATCTCCATTATTCCTTATAGCATGTGTAAGAGGCTAGGATTCTTCGAACTACTCCCAACTGGTAATACGGTACTCGTCGACTCTTCAATGACTTTCATGATGGGTATCATCAAGGATGTCCTAGTCAAGGTGGGAAAAGATTCTTATGTTCCATGTGATTTTTTTTTCATGGAAATAAAAGAATATCTTTGATACCCTCTTTTTTTTCTGACCTTTCTTTTCCACAGTAATTCTTGTTGAGTCAGGAGCCTTACTTTTGAGGTTAGGGAAGGAAATCCTTGAATTCAGGGTTTTCGACATCATGAAGAGGCCAACCATGCAAGAATAAGTTTTCTTATTATATTCTATAGAAAGATATCACTCCTCACATAGGAAAAGCTATAATTTGAAGACCATTTAGAGATCATCCTTCTTTACCCTAAAGCTAGTTAGTCTATTGATGGACAAGTGAAGTAGTGCATACTTCACCTTGATTCAGAAGAAGAAGACATGGAGGTTGATTTTGAAGAACTTAAGTAGACTATCATACCAAAGATCCAGACGAAACACCAAAGACCCCTGAGATGAAACAACTACCTGAAGGGTTGAAGTATGTATTCCAATGATAATCAATTCTGACCTGACATCTGAGCAAGAACACAAACTATTATCTGAACTACGGAAAAGGAGAAAATAAATAGGTTACAAGATGATTAATCTCACCATAGTGATTCAAGCGTTACACAAGCACAAGATCCCCATAGTGGAGGACCACAAACCATCTATAAACATCATCATAAATTTAACCCAAACACAAAGAAGTTTCATCTTGAAGTCATGAAGTTTCTTACTCAAGAATAAGATCCCCATAGTGGAGGACCACAAACCATCTATAAACATTAGCATACATTTAGCCCAAACACGAAGAAGTTTCACCTTGAAGTCGTCAAGTTTCTCACTCTAGCGTCATTTACCAAATGTCTAACTCACCATGGGTGAGCCGAATATAAGTCATTCCAAACAAAGGAGGCACCATGGCAGTACACGATGAAAACAATGAACTCATCCCCACTTAGGTTATCATTAGGTGGAGTATGTGCATCGACTATCAAAAATTAAACAAAGATACATGGATGGATCGTTTTTCCTTACCCTTCCTAGACTAGGTCCTGGAGCACCTAGCTCTTCAAGAATACTTCTGCTATCTTGATGATTATTTTGGATCCTATAAAATTATAATCCATCATGATGACCAAGAAAATGTCATTGTATTACTTGTCCCTTTAAAATCTATGCCTTGATAAGAATGTCCTTTGGGCTCTACAGTGTGTTGTCTACATTCCAACTACATGGCAATCATTTTCGTTGGATAAATTGAATCTGTTATGGAAGTTTTGTAAGACCCCTAACATTGATTTATGGTTTAACATGCTTTCTTATCATAATTATATTCTTAAAACCTTAATAAAACCCCTAAGGTGTGCTTTTATATCATGTGACAAAGCCAAGTTTTGAGTTTGGTCTAGTTTGGGCACTGTTTGAGTAAGTTTTGCAATTTATGTGCTTGTAAGGGATTTAATGCAGTTTTCTCATATCTAGGGTTTTTCTTATAATTTGCCACATTCTTTTTGTGCCTCAAGATTTATAATATCATGTTTGATATATTTGTACTTGTTGCACAATTGGTTTAGTGTTCACATCTAACCTAGGGTTGAGGCTAGGGTTTCGTCACCTAGATGCCCCAACTTGATGGTTTCCTTTGGTTGCTGGGACCCAATGGTCCACCTTGAGGTGGTGGGATTTGATTGTAGTATTTTGGGGTGCTCAATATTCGATGGTTTCTTTTTTAGGCTCCTAGATTGATGGTTCACCAAGTGAGGTGCAATAACCGATGGTGATTCTAGGGTTTGCTCTTGTGGCCAAGGGATGGCATGATCCGATGGGCCACCTGTTGTTGGAGGTTGATGGTCCCTCTCAAGTTTAACATCCAATGGTCTCCTTGGTGTTAAGATGTGATGGTTTACCTAGTTTTACATGGATGATATGTTTTGACCTTGAACACATGGCATGCATGTCTTGACACCTCTACCTTCTTTTCTCTCTCAAACTAACTTTTAAATACATCCCTCCTTCCATGTAAATGTGCTATTTAGATACTCTCTTCTTCTTATTTCTTCTTGGAGCTCGTACCTCTTTCTTGGTGGAGAAGAAGGAGATCAAGTAAGAAAAAACTTGACCGATTTTGCTTGTATGTGCACCTAGGGTTTGGATCTATCCTCTTCTTGGTCATTTGAAGCTTCTTGACCTTGTTTCTTGACCTAAGCAAGTACGATCTCCTTCTTTCCTTGATTTTCCTTACTTCCCTACCTTATTCTCTCTTCCTTCTTGGTCAGACCCATGGTGTTTCTTGGTAGAGATTGTGCTAGAGGTTGAAGAACACCTTCCTTCTTACTTGTTTGACCTTGGGTTTATGTGTTCTTAGAGAAAGGAGCTACCTTGGATGAGTGGAGTGCTCAAGATAGGGTTCCTTCTCTCTCTCTACAATCTATCTTGTTGTTTGGACTTTCTTCATCAACCTTGAGGTGAGTTACATAACTTTCTTCATGTTTATTTCTTACTCTTAACTTGCATATACAAGATCCTACTGTGAAACGTAGTAATAAGTAGAAAGATGATATCCTTACCTAGGGTTTGATCTTGTACGGTAGTTCTTGATTATATAACCTTCCTTGATGTACTTTAAACCTTGTGCACTATTCTTCCTAGATAGTGGAAACCGTAGACCTTGCATATCCATGAATCAATTGTGCTCTTTAGGTGAGAATCGATGGTTTTCCTCATGTGTTTTGGACGGATTTCTATCTTGCTTCATGATTTGATGGTTTGAATTATTGTGTCAACCAATGGCTTGGACTCATTTGTTGTTTTGATATTCTTATGTTAATATGCAATGGTCTTGATGTTCTCTCAACTGGTTCAAGTTGATGGTTTCCTTAACCCTAGAAATAATGGTTTTCTCCTTAAGAACAAGTTCTATTTTCTCACCTAGTGATAAAAAATGATGGCTTTACTGGATCCATGATTCAATGGTCACAACCAATAGTTCCACTATTTCATGATATGATGGTATTCCTGCTTGTCAACAAAATATGGTAAACATGCTTGTCAACAAATGATGGTTTTTCTACTTGTCAACAAATAATGGCTCATTTGGTTATTCACAAACAATGGCCACTCTAGGTCAAGATTTATTGGCTCTACTGGTTCCAAGATTAGATGATGGGCCCATTTTTGTTGGTTTGCACACCTATTTATGGGTTTTAAGGTGTGTTTTAGGGTTCAAGTGTTCCTCCTAAGGACTATTGTCCATGTTAGATTGCCTAACACTCTGATTTTAGAGATTAGTACCCTAAAATGTTCATTTTGAGGTTTTGCCTTGGTTTATCCTTTTAATTTATCACATTCAGTCATTATTAGACTTTTTAATAATCAGAGTATATAAGATCATACTATCTATATTTAGAACTGTTAATACTCAATATAATGTAAGGCTCATAAGGGCAGAATTTACTAAATATTAAATCTTTGAATGGTTAGACTAATTTAGACCTGCTAATTTGAACGATCGCCATTACAACGATCGCCACTACTTTGTTGAAGACTTGGATATTGTTACACGCTTGATGGACCAAAAAATAAAAAATCTTCAATTGCTGTGTGGAAACTATGTCATACTTTAGAATTGTTTTCTGTTTATACATTGACTACTATAAGTTATAAATTAACAAAATTTAATTTGGATATATTTATGTATGGCTTAGGGCTTACTTTTGAAGATGAACCATAAAGGTATGTATATAACCCTAAGATATGTGCAGACTTGTGCCCATAAAAGTGTACAATACAAACAAACATACACACACACACTCTCTCTCCCCCTATTAAGATAATAATGCCTTAATGATGCTTATATAAAAGTAGTCAAAACATAAACAATGCATAACTTTATGTCATTGTTTACTATTTTAAGTTTCCAAAATACCAATTTGAGCATTACAAATATGTTTAGTAATTATTGGAGCAACTTAATTAAGAGTCCTCAAATTCCGATTAGACTCTGCTAAAGGGAAGAGTTGGAACTTTATTTCATAATTTTAGTACAATCTGATGATTTGGTGTGGAATAGACTCTACTAAAGGGATTAAACTCTACTAAAGGGAAGTGTTTGGCACTGATGAGACAAGACTGATAGCCTAAAGTAGCTTTGGTGTGGAATATTTGAAACAACAAATTATCTACCAAATGGATGTAAGAACCTTTTTATAGATACAAAGGTGGATCATCAGAATTTCCTGATGTGTGAAATTAGTGTAGTAAGGAAGACACAATGGGCAGCAATAATTTTCACCACATGGAATTAGACAAAATTTCCTGATGTGGAATGAATAATGAATACAATGAATAAGAACAAATTTTGATGCATTAAAATTGTTTGAGTGGATCTAGATAATGATAGGTGTATGATTATGTAACATCTATCTCGAGAAAACAAGATTAACTAATGCGGAAGCGTTCACTAAGCAGCGGATTACCAAAAATCACTAAAAATTAAAACTTTTTGTGAAGAGATCTTTAAATGGTAAAGATTTTTCATAAAGCAACATGATAAGTTATTTACAAACTGATCCATCAGTACATATCTGTAAGGTCGTATCTCGAGATTACAATCATCAACCACCATTTTAACTATATAAGGCAAGATACAGAAATCTCGAGGTACTGGACCAAAAACTCGAAAGCACTAACTATTACTCTGAGGACCTGAGAGTACAGATATGACACATAGGACTCTAACTACATCTATACGTGGCATATCAGCCAGTTCTCCACCTGAAACTTCACTGCTGTCCCTGGTACTATTGATGCTGCCCTTCACCTATTGAAGGATTTCTGCCTCCTCACCCACGTCCACCTAAAAATATGTTTCCCACGGGTGAGACAATTATAAAATTGTCCCATCGAGAGTTATAACTCTTCGCCAGAAACATAATTATTGCAGCTTAAGAGAATAAATGTACACAAAGAAGTTATATTTGTTTGGGAGTAGTTAAAACAATGTTTAACAGATTAAACCATTCTTCCTATTAAAGCAATACAACTATAATTTGATAAATCCATATGTCATTTATCTTCTAAGAAATAGAAGAACATGTATGGCATTTATTTACTATAAAACCATTATTACAACACTAACTCTCTTCAGACTTAGATCATATATCTAATGTCTGACATTATTATTGGGGATTCATGGCCTGTAGCCATACTTTTTCTCATAAAGTGTTAGGATCTCAATTCCTCAACTTATCAAGTACCTTTCTAAATTTATCATCGTGATTATAGAATCTAGGTACTTGAACTCATAATTTACCATTCACTAGGTATCATAGAATATCATTATACTTGAAGCATGTAAAGTAATTTCAATACATAAGATATCATAATCCTTACCTGGATATGATCACCTCTTTATGAAAACATGCATGATCAATATTTACTAAGAACATGCATATTGTATCATAACAGCACCATACAGGTTCTTCTCAAATTATATATGTGATACCACGACCGTGCTACCTTGCACGGTCGTGCCACAAAGGACTCACCGCGACCGTGTCATAATACCACGGCTGGTTTCTAGGGTTAGGATTCTCATTTAATCCAAATAGAGTTATTCAACCTCTTAACTAGATTAGGAATAGTGATTCCTATCTCATTTCTCAATCATGGAATTTCATGCTTAAAAGCATAACTCAGAATTAGGGTTACTTGTTCATATCATCACATCTCCCTAGATTAGGGTTTACTATTCACATAGCATCACATTACCCTAGATTAGGGTTTATTATTCACATAGCATCACATTACCCTAGATTAGGGTTTACTATTCACATAGCATCACATTACCCTAGATTAGGGTTTACTATTCACATAGCATCACATTACCCTAGATTAGGGTTTACTATTCACATAGCATCATATTACCCTAGATTAGGGTTTACTATTCACATAGCAGTGAATTGAGATCATACCATCATTATGTATGAAGATTACTTCTATTCATGTCTTCACTTAGGTTAAGATTCATTGATCATCATAATTAGGGTTTCCATGATCCCATTGTAAAGGATCATACCCTAATTATGTGTATTCATACATGTTGGAAGTATATTACTTGATTCTCATTCATATTAGGAGTCTTCTCTCCCCTCTTATTATTAGATGATGTTTACATCTCTTATGATTAGGTTAGGTCAATTCAACCTTGATAACATAAGTCACATTATTACTACAATGTTCATTAGGGTTTGCTTGATCAAGAGGTGTTGACTACTTAAACCCATCAAGGGTACTTTGGTAAAGTCCACCATTAGTCATAGCATGCATCAACCAACTAATTACTTGTTCCCTTAATGTCTTTGGATATCATTAGGGTTTATATTAATCAACCATTGAACCATCTAAGCCTTCAAAGAAATAAGCATTCTTGACCTTAAAAGATACCAAACGGTTTTGCACAATCAACCTCCAAACAATTTTGAAACCGCATGAATCCAAACGGTTTTGAAACAGTTTGGTCCCAAACAGTCTTGAGACCATTTGGTCCCAAACGGTCTTGAGACCGTTTGGTCCAAACTTCCTCAAAACCGCATGGACCAAAGAGTGTCTTAACCACTCCAATTGAGTTATGGTTTCCAATGTTGAACCCCTCAATCGATCATGTACTTATTATCCACTCATAAATTGAGTTAATTAGGTCAACCCTTAACTGATTTTACACTCAATTGACCATCAATTGATCATCAATTAGGGCTTGAATCATTTGGATTAGGGTTTGGAATCGTCAACCCTTCAACATATTTCAATGGGAGTCTAAATGATTTGAACCCATTAAACCATCATCCAATTTGAACATGACCTGACCCCAAACGGTCTTGAGGTCGTTTGGATGACCTCCAAATGGTCTTGAGACCATTTGCCCATCAAATCATCAAAATCCAAGTCAAACAATTAGGGTTTGGATCATTGGATTGATCACCAAATCAACAATTGATTACACTTTCACTTAGTATCATTAGATCATCAATTGCTTAACCATACTCACCCCTAGACCTACAAACGGTCTTGGGTGGCCTCCAAATGGTCTTGAGACCATTTGGATGAGTTCCAAACGTTCTTGAGACCGTTTGTCTCATCCAACCCTTGGATTCTAGTGAAAAAAAATTATTAGGGTTTGAGCTATTGAGTTGATCATCGAATCAGCACTTGATTGCATTTCAATTTGGTATCTTTAGACCTTCAATTACTCAACCATACTTTACCCCAGACCTCCAAACGGTCTTGGGTGACCTCCAAACGGTCTTGAGACCGTTTGGGTAATCCCCAAATGGTTTTGAAACCGTTTGGGCTCAATCACCCAAAACATCATCTCAATACTTACAAAAATCAGCACTTAGCCGATTAGGGTTCATGCCATATCTTTGGATCTTCAAACACTTAACCATATCCAACCCTAGACCTCCAAACGGTCTTGGGTGACCCACAAACGGTTTTGAGACCTTTTGGGTGATTCCCAAACGGTTTTGAAACCGTTTGGACTAATCAACCCAAAAATCTCAAATCAACTCATTGGAATTTCAGCACTAATTTCAATTAGGGTTTGCCCAATTGATTAGCATTCAACTCATGATTCCTTTGGAAATAATCCATAAAATTTGGTGATTTATTAACCAACATAATTATGAACAGTAATCTCAAACGGTCAACGCTTGGTAAACTCCGTCAAAGGGTTTTGAAACCGTTTTCCCTATAAGGTCAAGTTAATCAGGTTGGTAATCAGCACTTAATCCAATTAGGTTTCTCTAATTGATTAGCCTTCAACTCACGATTCCTTGGGAGTTAACCTATAAAATTTGGTGAGTTATTAACCAACATAATTATGAACAGGAATATCAAATGGTCAACCCTTGTTCAACTCCCTCAAATGGTTTTGAAACTGTTTTCTCAAACCGACCTTGTGAAACTGTTTGCCCTTCAAACGGTTTTGAAACCGTTTGGCCAAGGGGTGCAAGACCGTTTGCTAAAGTAGCATTGTTATTCACGCCCCCTTCTTCTAACTCCATATCAAGGCCTGTTCTCCATGGTTTTTCTTGCAAGAGTGCAAAGAAGGATGGAGGGAAGAAGAACTAGCAACGTTTGCAAGAAAAGAAGATGCATAATCAAAGCTTTAAGGTTTAGAGTTATAAAACCCGCCTTAGAATCTGATCTAGAGATCCAAGCTCCGTAGATTTAATGGTGGCTTGAGCTCCACGGGTCGTCCAAGGTCCTTTCTTCAAGAATTGGATGGAGAAGATGGCTAGAAGCAAGAGTTGTGTAAGGAATACTAGCAAACCAACCTTGTAACGAAATTTCCTCCATGAATCCGAGCTAGAAGATGAACAAACTTACCTAGATCAACTTGGTCGTCCTCCTATGCTCCTAACCTCCTACTTATTAGGCCCAAAGCAAAAGGATGAGAAGAGGAAATGAAGGGAACGATCCCTTGGTTGTGGAAAGAGCTTGCTTATATATTTTTGGGCATATTTCCAAGGCAATGATAAATACTTCTTCTCTTTTACATCTATATCCTCCACGCCCCTCTCCTACTTCTTTGCCACGTTCCTCCCTTCTCATAACATGTAAACTTATCTCTCAACCTTGGTTTAGAGGAAAATAATCCAAACACTTTATTAAGTCATACATATATAAGGGTCATTTTGCATACATCTTGATTATTCAATTACAATGAGTATCCTTCTTATATGGTTACTCAAATGAGGCTCCCCCCTCATTTTATTTACTCCACTTGATGCTAAAATGCATGAGAGGTACTCTAGAGGGTATATTTTACATGTTGCACCCTATGTTTTGGGTAAATTGCACTTTACACCAAAACTAGGTTTTAAAGTACAAGGATTGCTCTACAAGCTATATTTTGGTGCCCAAGCTTGGGGAATCCATATCACCACATCATATTCATTCTTATGATGTCTCATCATCATAGGAACATCTTAACATGTGAAATTTTCAAGTTAACCCCTCTAATTGGGTAATTTGCACATAGGTCCCTATGAAACAAAACAATCTTACAACATTGTTCAAAAAGGGAAGAAATGAAAATATAGATTCTTATAAAGCTTTAATGACATATCAAGGGTTAACCACAAGCCTCTAATCATAATTTTAAGAAAAACACCTAGGGTTAGTTCATAACCCAGGTCAGGGGTGTTATAGATTACTTGATTAGTAACTTCTTTTGTGCTAAAATCATAAAATAGATGTAAAGTAGATAAAACTGTGAAACAAGTTTAAATTAGCATAAGTAAATCTGTAAGAACTAGCAAAAGATCTTTGTGTAGAAGTTTTAGTGGATGCACATGTTCTCAGTCATTCGGATGAGGCATATTTCCAGTGTGTCAATCATTTGTATGAAGTCGCCAATCTGCTATGAAGGTGTATGCAGAGGCAATCATGACTGTTTTCTTTGTCCTTTTTTCTCGACTGCCTCTTGAATACTATTCTAGTTTTGGAACATGGTTGTTAAGATGGGTGTCTGAGCACAAACTTGGAGGGGGGTGGTGACCATCATGGAAATCTATTTTCCACTTATTATTTTTCTCTATTATTTGATGTGTAAAGGCTCTTTGTGCATTGTAAGGTTTGTGTGACGTTCCTACTTGTTCTTTTAGGGGTAATGGGTATGAAAAGAATCCATGAAGTACCTATTAGTATTTTAAACATATGATACAGTATATGGAATATATAGAACAAGTATGAGCGCCTAGCCGCCTAGGAAGCCAGATAAGTACATTGAGCACCTTGACTCCTCAAAAAGGTTCGTGACAATACACGATAGGGTCCATATTTTGATTTACATATCAGATCTATCACTGGTGTCAACTTCTACAAAAAAATAGCCAACTCTCATCTTCTGACCTTCCTCACATTCAGCTTTTTACTCTGGACTTTTCTGTCCTTGTTCTCTTCTGACCTTCCTCTTTCCGCTCTCCTCGCTTCTGGGCATTTTTGCTGCTCAGGTGGCAGCCTAGGAGCGGCAGAAACATAGAAGAAAGGGGACACTAGAATCAAGAAGGGAAAAGAAGAGGGGAGAGCTCAGGTTAAGAACTCAGAAGCATGGTGGGGAGTGTTGGCCGTAGTGGCTATGTTTCTCACTAATGAGGCGTTTGGAGGATGGAACATCCTTCTAAAATTAAATAACATGATTAAAGGATTTTGAAAGACAGGCTAAATCGTGCACTACAAATGAAATCAGCATAATACATTGAGAATCAATACTTTGGGGTAGATCTGCTTTGGCTTTCTGTAATTTTCTTTCTAAGTGGTAATGCATCCACATAAGTGCAAAACCAGTTGTATTGTGGGGACTGTTAGCATGGAAGTTCAGATCCACATTTGGAATATAATATTTGGACTTGAAGAATATCACACAATGTACCTTGAAGGGACTTGAGTTATTTATAACTGTAAGAAACTAGAAAATTTGTTGCGCGTTCCTACTTGTATCCTTATACTAATCTAAGTAGTCTTTCGTGAAATTAATGTGGTAGCAGTGCATATACCACGGGGAACTAACCTATACCTCTGACCTATACCTTCTGTGGTTGCGTGAAGTTTGAGGAAACAAACAATTCAGGCTTCATGAGAATTATCTATTAGGCACTTATACGAAAAGATACCGATATTTTATGTCATGCAATAAGTGGTAGCCACCTTCTGATGAACATTTTGTGCCTTCTGTTTGATCACTTTGCCAATACTGTGGACTTCAGCTAGTTAAAGGGATACTGTTGGCCGGGCTAAATACAAAGTTGAGTCTATCAAACTGAATTGGGTGGCAGTTTTGCCTAGGATACACATGGAGCCTTTAGCTGTAATGTAATGTAGGATATCATATGATTAAATTAAATAAAATCAAAGTTAAATATGAAAGGGATGAAACAAAAAAAAATAGAAAAAATATATTAACTAGGAAACTATGAATCTGGAACGTGGATATTAATATCATGGTAAGGCATCATAGGTAGGCGGTGGAGTCTTGGGTCTACTTCATCATACTAAGGCCCTTCGAAACAAGTCAATCTTTAACATGCGTATGATGAAATAATGTTTCTGTTTAGACAATTGTTTAAATATGCGATACTAATATCAAGAAACCTCTGTTGATTTGACAGTCATTCATTACACTTTTATGCTATCTTAGGCAGCGTTTGTTTTGCTGGTATAATGCCTCTGGTACGGTAATTAAATTATGGGTGGTAAGTTAACTTATGTTTGCTATTCCGTTTAGAAGATACATAGCTTTCCGCAGAGATAACTTAATCAAAAATTAGCTGGATAATGTGTCATCTTGATTTCTTGCGGCAGTGAAGAGATTAGTGTGCCGTAGCTATTCATTTCCAGCCCAGCCCCTTTAACAAACTTTTAGATACATGTAACAATAGGGCAAAATGGACTTTGTCTAGACGGAAAAAGACTACTTACTTGTGTACCAAATAGAGGATAGCTTACCATTTCATTTATTTATCTTTGTTCCAAACAACAATTATCTCCCACAAGATTAACATACCACTGGTTAATATATCCATATCAACTAAATTCACCATAACTATGCACCAAACGCAGCCTTAATCTTACTTCAAGTATATGTAGTGGAAGGTAAGAGAATTGGACAGTAGAGTAATCTACTATCCTGAGTCCAACGTCACCTTGTTGTTGCTGACCTTGACCCACTGTCTTGGGTCCAAAACTCCTTTGTCGTTGCTCACCTTAACCATCATTTTTTTGTCTTAATTGTCCTCTTAGTCTTCTTCCCGACGTTATGCTCCTTCACCAAGCCGGTCTGTTGTTGCCTTTTCTTCTTTTTGTTCTTCTTCTTCCCTTGTTGGATCTTCCCATACCTCTTCCATGACGGTGGCGGTTTCATCTGCATAAAATAAAATAAAACTCATGATATTTATAGTTGGTAGAAATATCCCTAGATTTTTTTGCTAGTCTCTTCAGTTACCTTGCTTTCGTCATCACGAATCTGACCCTGAATATTTATCTCGTCGGGGGAGTGGGTGGTACAATGAGAAATATTGACCCAGGGTGCTTCACTTCAGTCTCTGCTGCTAGGAATATCGAGTAGTGTATCGTATCGGAAGGTTGTCACGCTGTGGTGGGAGAGGATGACAACAGTGGAGGGAGCACGCGAGCAGGTGTAGTTGGGACGGGAACTCCTTTGCACCGTGTCGTTATCGTCATCGTCCCTTCGTTAGCAGCAGGTTGTAGGTTTTCCATCTAACCGTCTTGCAGTATCAGTGAAAGGGTTAAATTTGGGTTCTGTGTTTTCTGGAGCTTCTTCAACTTTATATGCCTTACTAACAGGAGCGGGAGCAGCAAGACGCTCAGGTTATATAATGTGCTTGGTTTCTATAATGTCTATGTAGTATTTTTTATTGTTATAAGCTACCATGATACTGTCATCAGTTGTCAAACACGTGTAGTTACTGAGAGTTATTTCCAAAATAGCTTTGGGGTTTGATATGTCTAAAAAATCTTTTGTGTGAGGATGCAGTTTAACAAAGGTTCATTTTGGAAGGGTGGCATTCTTCACTCTTACAAAATCCCCCTCTTGCAAGAGCAAGTTTTGCATCATCCAGTATGACATATAAACCACGCCTTCTTCAGCAATAAACCATGCCTTTTTTACTCTTATAGCATTTTTGATTCTTTTTACACATACCTTTTATTAAGTTTCCTAGCTATTTTTACCTTTCCATCCTCTTATTTGCTAACAAGTTCTCACAATTATTTGGATAACAAATTAATATTTATTTTGTACAGTGTCCAAAGCAGCCAAACAATACAGATTACGGGTATTATGTGTTGAAGTATATGAAAGACATCTTTGATGCGAGAAATAGAAATATTCCTGAATGTGTAAGCTACTTAACATTATATTCTTTTAGTTTGTTCAAATTTCTAAATAAATTGAAAAAATCACAATATGTTGATATATTTGTCATATGATTGCAGTATTATTCGAAGTATATTGGTCGTTGCTTCAACCAAGAAGAAATCGATGAGGTCTGAAACGAGTGGGAGACATGTGTTCTTGAGCACACATAAAATTATGTGACATGTGGGGGTGACATTTGTTCTTTAGCATAGACCAATGTGTGAAACTTTTTTAATTAGTTTTTAGTTCGATTCTAGAGTGGATACTCAGTACTTTGTATTATTGAATCGTTGTATGGATGATTTAATATTAATTAAATTTAGTACGAGTTTCTTTCAAGATTTGATGGAAATTTGGTTCAACTATGTGTTTGTTTGTGAAATGAAAAAGTATAATTGCATATTTATTATAATTTGTTAATAATATGGTTAATTTGATCAATACAATTGGTTCGATATATGACCTGTCAAACTCTAATCAAAGACAACAGTTAATGATATGTTGTAAAATGTATGATTCTACAACAAACAACACATGTTGTGTTATCTACACCTATTACAACGTGTTTGTCAGAAAAAAATACACCTATTACAACAGGTGTTTCTAGTGAACTACAACATGCATAACATGTTTTATAAATTGTGTATATTACAACAGACACACACCATGTTGTATAAACAATCCTATTACAACGGTTAAATGTATGAAAAGAAAACATACTCCAACTGTTGCAGAAACATATATATTACAACAGGTGCACTGCATGTTGTAATAGACCTACCTATTACAACGGGTGTGTTTAGTGAAAGACAGCATGCTTCGACTGTCGTATAATATATATTACAACGGGTGAACCGCATGTTGTAAAAAAATACCCCTATTACAACGGGTGTGTTTAGCGAAAGACAACGTCGTTCAACTGTTGTATAATATATATTACAACAGGTGCACCACATGTTGTGTAAAATACCCATATTACAATAGGCCATTCTTTAAAAGACAACATGTTTCAACTATTGTATAAAATACATCTATTACAACATGTGATCATGTGTTGTGTAAAGCACCCCCCATAAGACCACGCGATCTAATACAACAATTAACACCTGTTGTAAATTGAGAAAAGGAACTATTGTAAAAAGCATTTTCTGTAGTAGTGATACTAAGGATAACATTGTTTTTGATGCGTCAATGTCGGTTGCATCATTGAATTCAATACACCTATGAACGTCTAACGGTATTTTTCACTTGGATGGAAGATGCCTAAGCATGTGCTTGGGAAGCATTTAATGGTTGTGGTGAAGGTTAACATTAGAAATATGATATTCACCTGATATGTTGTGCTTCATCTTAACAAACGATTTGCATTCTATACATGCAGTTGGCTTGTACTGGTACAGAGAATCCTTGCATTTTTCTGGTGGCTTCCCACCCTTGATATAAGTGAATGTGATCCTTGAGGTCTCATTGCAATGTATATCCTTATGTGAGTGCGAGATTTTGATACCAAATCTAGAAGTGTATGCATATGCCTCATAAAACTGTCTCGCTTGTTGTATACAAGGAAACTTTAGCCCTATCTCAGGTGTTGGTAGGTTATCAGATGTTGATATGTTATCAGGTGTATTCAAGAAGTTGGAATGGGACTGACTTGTAGATGAATGCTCTATATCGGGTGTATTTAGCACTACAACTTGAGCAAACTGTGATGCCTGATCGACATTGTCAACTTCATCTACATTAGTAACTTCATTGACATGAATGTACTGCTGCTCTGGGTCTTGGTTCAAGTCTATGACAATGACTTCAGAAGTTTATGACAGTTAAGAAGGTAATGAGTGCAAGGAACCTAAAAGCACAATGGAATTGATAGCTGGAATAAAAGTGAAAGTATTGTAGGTTTAAGATGTAATTTGATTTATGACAATGTGGGAGACTAAGTACGTTGTTCTGTGAAAATTGTTTATAACGAGGTATATGAGTGCAACATGTATTATGAGAAATCTTATGGCAATCAAATTTAAA
This sequence comes from Alisma plantago-aquatica, assembly GCA_963693085.1. NCBI lineage: Eukaryota > Viridiplantae > Streptophyta > Magnoliopsida > Alismatales > Alismataceae > Alisma > Alisma plantago-aquatica. Next base: position 784,879,552 of record OY856412.1, on the reverse strand, counting down.
AGAAAGGGGACTATGGCAGCAAGATATAACTAGGCTCAGAATGTGAAATGAGTGCATAACTTGATTAAAGAAATGGGAAGTGAGAATAGAAATGGTAAACAACACAATATACTACTAAACTCATGTGAACTTCTGTTCTAGTGTAAAAAAACATATCAAGCGTGAATCTAATAGCAAGGAAACCTTTGTAAACTACATATCAAAAATACAGAACACAAGGGAGTCGGTAAATGGTAAAGGATTATCATAATGTGTTATAGACTGCAGTAAAGAAAAAAAATGTACTCGTGACAAAAAGATCTAACTGAACATTGATTGTTGGGTAACTCGATAGCAACCAGGGGCAGGCAGTAGGGTAACCAAAAAATGTAATTTGTACTCTAACCATAGCAACGAGAAAATTGTGCTAAGATTGTGTGTTACAATAATTGGCCAGTAAAAGAATTTCTGAATGTTTGATGGTGTAGAGCTAAGTAACGAGGTTGGCTATTGAGTGCATATACTAGGTAAATAGCACAAGGTGTTATGACGAATCTTATGTCAGTCTAATTATCTATGAAGGGGAGTTTGACAACAATATATAGCTGAACTCGGAATGTTAACTTGATACATTATTTTAAAACTTAAATGAAGTAAAATAAAAAAAGGGGAACTGAGATTAGAAAACTTCCTAAACTCCTGGTGACTTCTGTTCTACTGTTAAACGAGGTTGGACTGTAACTCAATGACAAGTTGGTTATTGAGTGTGTATGAATTGAATAGTGAAGCATATTCATCAAGCTGGCGAGTTACTAGGTAAACAGAACAAGGTGTTATGACGAAGCTTATGTTAGGCTAGTTATCTATGAAGGGGAGTTTGACAACAACATATAACTTAACACAGAATGTTAACTTGATACATTGTTGTAATACTTAAATGCAGTAAAATAAATAAAGGGGAATTGAGATTAGGAAACTTCCTAAAATCCTGGGGACTTATGTATAGTTGTTAAATGTCATAGCAAACACTCAAGCCAAACTTGACTGTGTTAGTAAGTGTATACCTCTGAGCTTGTGTTAGTACTTGGAGTAAAAAAGTAAACCCCTAACCGTGGCAGCAAAGTGAATGTGAGAGCAATGTGAGGTGGTTAACTTGTCGGCAATAAGTGAAATTCTCCAGGTTATTATTTCCCATGCCTGTAATGTTGTAGAGTTAATTAACAAGGTTTTTGTGTGCCTAAATAACAAGTTGACTATTGTTGTCGTTGTGTACTGAACATGGCCACTATGCAAACTAAACAACTATGTTAAATCGAGTTACTAGCATGAGGATCCTTAAAACATCATGTTGCTGAGTTACTAGCTACTTAACATGCATGCATATGAACAACATTGTTATGTTAACTTCGGCTACAACTTAAATGCAACAAACCTTTGTAGCAGCTTCGCCGTTTCCATCTAGCGGTAACATTGTTACTCCTCCAATAACGCACCCAACTCTGTGCTTTGGAACCTGCTCTAGGACTTCCGGTAGGGGCAAGGAGGGAGCGACCAGGGACAGAGGAGGGGGACGAGACGACCAACTAATTGGCAAGGAGGGGGTGAGGGGGCATGGAGGAAAGGAACCAGGAAGACCGGTGAGCCGACCGGCGGAAGAGGAGAGGGGCAGGGAGGAGCCGATGAGGGGTAGAAGAGGAGTTGAGGGAATTGGGGGGAATTTTTTGAACAGAAGGGAAAGGAGGGCGCAGGGCGCGAGGGGACATGGGAGTGAGGAGGGTCGTCGATGAGGTAGCAAGCAAGGAGGTGCGCGAGGGGACAAGTGGAAAAGACGACAAGAGGTCGTATGGGTGTTCGTCCGGCTAGGTTCGTCTCTATATCATTTAACTTTCATTAAGAAAACTGACTAGAATGGCAGTGGTGGTCTGCACAAATATGGCGATCTTCAGCGGCGGTCGTGCGGTTCGTTGTTCTCTTTACCTCCTCACTTCCCTCTTACTCCTCCCGTTTCATATGGCGAATGCACATATAGCGGCGGATTAGTTATAGAGAACATGGTTAGGTAAGTTTGCCAGAAAAAAAAAAGAATATAGTGAAGGGTTAACTTTTCCATTTCTTTTGGTGACTTCCGACCGCAGAGTCCGGAGCAGTTTCACTGATCAATCATGATGGGCATATATATTCTCGAGATTCAGATTTGAACTCTGAGATTCGTCATAATTGTATCATATCTAGTCCCTGTGAGAAAAGGAAACCTACAGCAGAGTTGAGGAAAATAGTGCCCGGCCCACCATGGCTACCATCATTGCGTACTCATCTGAATCCTGCGACTCCTTCACCGCCTCCAGTAGCTACTGCATGGTAAAAAAAATTGACACAAATTGTTGCAATTATCCCTCTACAGGATCAATTGTGACACTATTAGATATGTGTGTCTTAGGACTGCATATATCATATTTGATAATACTTCCGGCCTGCTTGATTAGGAAAATAGGTCGCAGTAAATTGGTACGCATATTGAACCCGATTGTCTTTATTACATCAAACAAATATTTTTATATTAGCAGCCATTATATTTAATTTTGCACAGCTTATCTTGTGCAATAAGTCATATGAAGTTCAATTTTAAGTCCAAACTCACTGCATAACATTAAAAAAATATATTATACTAACATTAATCCTTTTTCTTGGTAAATGATTCGATATCTATTTTCTCTCTAAAGAAAAGAATAAGGAGTCTATCAGTAGGCTGGGAAAGTCATGACAGAATCTGGAAGGAGAGTGGAGTTGCAGTGTATCTCATGTAATTATGTTATTCCTTTTGTCTGCATGGGGAATGTCTGTGTGAATCTGACATAGAACTATGGTCTTCGCTCTTCAGAGCACCAGCCATATGATAGAAATCTAGATGCAGAAACAAACGCAACAGTTCCCAATCGAAAAATATTTATTAAAATACTGCAACTAATAGGCAATAATAGAAAATTTTAATAGAAAAATAATGAGGGCGAAGCAAGATAGCAGCCTAAAACAGACTGCAAATTCGATATGAAGTGACGAGAGTAGGCTAGCTAGGTAAACAAAAATTTTCTCTATAAGCTCAGATTTCTTAGTAATGAAATCATCGTGTACATGATGACAGATAACTATTGCAAAAGGCTATGGAGTTACAAATGTCAAGAAGTAATGACGTTGTGACTTTTACCTAAACATAAAAGTTTATAAGCATGAAAAAAGCCTGGGAATCCGCCCGCTTGAGAATGCTGAAACTGTCCACAAGTGAACATCATTACAACAGATACCGTGTACGAATAGAATCATGTGAGGTAAAAATGCCAGATCTACGAGCATGTACCAAATTGAAGATTGAGAATAGCCGCAACACCTACCCCAGAGGGGCGGCTACAGTAATGACTTTTTTTTGGGGGGGGGGGGGCACCTCAATTGGAGGTCATTGGTCTGACTCCCCCAAAACAAATTTAGTGCATACTACCTCAGTTACCCACTAACATAATCTATGGTTTTAAGACCAGCATGTTGAGATTTGTATACTCTCATATTTTTAAATAAAGTACATTGAAGTAGAAACTACGGCTATACTAGGATACAGAGATATCCTTTAGCCATTTTTTAAGTATAATTTTACCTTACAGGTTGACATTAGTTTCTCTCTAGTCTTATTTTATTGTGTAATACTATCTTCTCTTTTAACTGTATTTATTTTATCTCATCTTCTTCATCAGCCTCACATGTTATATGACTTTGTCTTCTAATTTAGTCTTGTCTAGTCTTATGTCTAAATACGACTAAATATCATATGATATGGGAGGTGTCATAGAGACATAGCCATAGAGGAGTGGATAAAGCAAAACATTACGTGAGGGCGTTCTATTTGTAAGATTTGCGAACTGTCAAAAAATAATTTACTAGAAAGTTCGCATATAATATTTGTTATTCTTCGTCAAAGGTTGCTTCTCATTATATATATTTTTTTCAGTTTTCGTAAAAGATTACCTCTCATTATCTATTTTTTTATAGTTATTGGTTCTAATTCATTATTTTTTTCTTTGCATATTTTTTGGTTATATCTCACATAAAAACCATATTAGGCTTCAAGATTTAATGAATTACTACAGGTGATATCATAAAATATTGTTGTCATAATCGACAAGCATTGATGGATTTTTTTTTTAAAGTCAACTCAACTACTATTAATTAGAGCCCAAGCCTAGCTCCGTCCAATCAGTTACAAAAGAAGGAAAAGAAGAAGAGTAACTAAAAGGAACAGTGATAAAGTATTACACACCGTTCAAACAAAATATGATTTACTTAAGCGGAATCGTTCGTTAACATCGGATTACTGAAAATCACTAAAAATTAAAACCATTTACAAAGAGATCTATACATTGGAAAACTCTTTAAAAAAGAGCCAAAGTAATTCCATTACATTCTGGTTCACAAGTACATAACGTGTATCATCTCATCTCAAGGATTACAAACATCAACTGCTCTATACACAGGCAGCATAAGATCCTTGAGGCATCAAGCTAAAATCTCAGATCGATCCTTTTTAAAACAACTACTGACTCTGAGGACCTGAGAGTACATAGACGACACATAGGTCTCTTAACTACTTAACATGACAGACCGTGTCTCCACCTGAGATATTACTGTTGTTCCTATTGCTGTTATCCTTCCCTTACTTTATGATTTCTACTTCCTTGTCGGCATTCACCTAAAAAAATGTTGGATCCCACGGGGATGAGATAATTATAAATTGCCCCAGCGAGAGATATAAATCTCTGCCAAAAATATTATTATTACAGTTTAATAGAATAAAACTGAGCAGAGGATATATATATATTCAACAGTAGATAGATCAATGTCTACTCAGATTAGAATAATATTCTTATTCAAAGCATTTCAGCTATAACTTGATAAAATAGCATATCATTTATCCAATAAAGAATTAAAGCACATGTATAACATTTATCCTTCTAGGATATGTTAAGCAGGGTAACATCAACCAATGATTCTCGTATTTCAACCTTAAGAAAATACACTACACGATTGATTACATTTTACAATCATACTTAAGCCTTGAGGAGATGAGGTATACCGCTCATACTCCAACCGACCACGATTACGTAAGTATCAGTACCACACAAGGTCAATGGAAGAGCCGGAATCCAAGACCTCAACCTTCTCGGTCAGTATGAGATTATATGGCAGAGACATCATGTGTCAAACTGCAATTAACTTCCCAGGGTATAGTGGCATCTTTGCTATAGAGTTATTATAGCATCCAACTAACAAAAACATAATTAACTAATGCGGAAGCGTTCACTAAGCAGAAGATTACAGAAAATCACTAAAAATTTTAAACCTTTATCAAAGAGACCCAATCATAAGAAAACTCTTTCAACAATAACCAATGTATTACATTTGCATCATGGTTCATAAGTATATATCTTATACCATCTCTTCTCGAGGGTTACAACATCAACTGCCTTGTTAAAAGCTAAACACAGACAACATAATAACCTCGAGGCATCAAGCCAAGATCTCAAAATGATACATTAAAAGCACTAAGTACTAACTCCGAGGACCTGAGAGTACAGAGACGACACATAGGACTTATATCTACCAAACACGATAGACAGCACACTCAACTTGAGTTGTCACTACTGTCCTTGTAGCTACTGATGTTCTTCATCAGAAAGATATTCTCAGTCTCTTTCACACTCGTCCACCTAAAAATGTTGGTTCCCACGGGGGTGAGACAATTGAAAATTGCCCCAGCGAGAGATATAACTCTCCGCCAGAAATATCATTATTGTAGTTTAATTAATATAAAACTGAGCAGAGGATAAGCAGTTTAGATCATTCTCATCTTTTAAAGTATTACACCTATCTATGATTGAACAGTAATTCATCTATTCTCTTTATAAGAAATAGAAAGAACATGTATAACATTTATCTACCATACATTTTCAACATCTCAAGCTTTGTCAGGTATTTCTAATTATAGATGCATGGATAGCATGCGAAACATAACTATCAACATGAGATATCTAGCATCATGATTATAATCAACAGTAGCAGTAAGATATCAACATAAGCATGACCATTTTATGTACACAATTACAGTCTTATGCATATCCACAACATAAGTATAATTACTATCTCTTAGTTGCACTAAGCATCATCTTTATGTAAAGATAACAAACATGGGTTATCATTCAATGTGAAGCATCATGTATAACCCTAAATAGATATGCTATACGGCTGTATTACATCTTTTATTATGTCCTGAGGAAATTGAGGATACCACTCAAAATCCAACTGACCACTGCTAAGTCGAAATCAGTGCCATACAAGATCTAGGAAGAGTCGGACTCCTAAGATCTTCTCCGCCCCCGGTCAGTACGGGTCCGCCACAGTGACACAAAAGGTCAAGCTGCTAACAGCCTAGTCCGTCCTTGGTACAGGTCACGGCACTAGTGAAAGAGGTGGGTACGCATACCCTACCATCTGAGGTACAACTACAGTTGTCCTGTAATATCATCACATATATAATCACCGAGACACGACCGCAGCCGTTCTCAAACTAAGGGCTAGGTATGACCACAGTCATCCTCCCTAAACACTTGAATTCAGGATGACAAGCACCCCGCATACTCATCAGTATGCGCTCCAAGTTTCCCTTAGGAATACTTGTTTCACCATCTGGCAGGTTCTGACACTCAGATGGATCTATGGCACAGGACACTACATGATTAGAGTTGCACTTGATTAGTTATGCCAATTCGGTGAATTAAGGCTGCATCAAACAAGTGGACATACAAACCCTAATTCACTTCTAGCAAGCATATAAATATCAAAACCTGAAAAGATATAAAACATATGAAACATAATTTCTCATCTCATCATCACATGGTAATATTCACTTGCCATTCATGAGACTACACCAGTCATCATGCTATCACATGATATAAATCCTTTTCACAATATTACAAGGTATCAACCCTTATCAACATAAGAGGAATACACCTCATTCAGGGCTCAATCATGCCCATGAAACATCTTGTTACTTCATACTAAGTAACATCTAACCATATGGCTCATAAGGCCATTAAACATCTTGTCACCTCTCACTAGGCAACAATAACATATTAACTCATGTAATATAATAGTAACACCACTATTTCCTCCACAGGGTTAGGTTTACTATTCACATCAATTAGGGTTTCATGTTCATTTTATCAATCCAACCCTAATATATTGTTCCATACATCTAGGAGCATCCATCGACATTCCAAGTATTTAATATTCTTATCATTTATCATTAAATGATCATCAACACAAGGTATGAGTTTATCTCTCATCATTATCATGGTATGATTACATCATACTCATTTTAGCTTACTTATCAAGTATGTTAAACTCATTACATTTCATTGTGACAATTTACATAACGCTCTCCTTGTGTATCTTATCTAAAAATATTGGATTTGAGATGCATCAAGGTATATCAACCCTGAAATGCTAAATGTGATATCTATCATGTCTCAATGTATCACTTCCCTCATCACTTCTATCTTACATGAGTTTATTAACTTATCTTATAATAAGGAATTTCACATCTTAATACTTTCATCCACCAACCTATCACCTTTACCATGATGTGCATAGATCACACACAAGGATTGTCCAACTATCTTCAATGATATGGACTCATCTCAAATTAAGGCATTGCTTGTTATAAGGTTGCCTATAGTCAACCACTTGAGATATTTCATCATTATAGGGTATTACTCATTATTTCATCATTAAGGTTTACTCATATCATTACCCAGACATTAGGGTTATGATTTATCATCATATTGCCCATGATTAGAATTCCATGCACTATAGCCCAAATTTAGGGTTTTACATAGCTTTACTCTGTGTTAGGTTTAAGGTTTCATATGACATCGCCCTCAATTAGGGTTTCATACGGAATCATCCTCAATTAGAGTTTCTCAGGGAATCACCCTCAATTAGGGTTTCACTAATCATCCCAATTAGGGTTTCATTCAATTACCCATAAATTAGGGATTCATTATTCCTCCAATTAGGGTTTGGTATTTCATTACCTTAAATTAGAGTTACCCAAGTCATTACCCTTAATTAGGGTTACACTATTACCCTTAATTAGGGTTACACTATTATCCTAGATTAGGGTTTTACTCAGAATTTCCCTAAATCAGGGTTAGGGTTCGTTAACCTTCTCAATTAGGGTTTCTTGATCTCTTTACTAAGGATCCTACCCTAAATCACCATATGAATCATACTCATGTATGAATTCATTTCTATCATTCTCTCCACTTGATTTGGTTACATCAACCATCTGATCAAATACAAACAACTATGTTTGACATAGTATACTGAGTTATTGCTTCCATAAACAATTAGGGTTTGCTTAATTGAATAGCCTTCAACTCACGATTCCTTAGGAGTTAATCCCTCAAATTTGGTGAGTCATTATACCACATCATTAGGAACAGTAATCCCAAACATTCAACCCTTGGTCAATGCATTCAAACGGTCTTGAGACCGTTTACTCAAAAAGGTCAATTAAATCAGATTGAAAATCAGCACTTAATTCAATTAGGTTTCCCTAATTGATTAGGCTTCAACTCACGATTCCTTGGGAGTTAATCCCTCAAATTTGGAGGGTCATTAACCAACATCATTATAAACAGGAATCCCAAACGGTCAATGCTTGGTCAACACACTCAAACGGTCTTGAAACCGTTTTCCCAAACAGGTCAAGTTGATCAGGTTGAAAATCAGCATTTAATTCAATTCGATTTATCTAATTGATTGGCCTTCAACTCACGATTCCTTTGGAGTTAACCCATAAAATTTGGAGGGTCATTAGCCAACATAATTAGGAACAATATTCCCAAACGGTCAACGCTTGTTCAACCATATCAAACGGTCTTGAAACCGTTTTCCCTAAAACGGTTTGCTGAAACCGCATCGCCAATCAATTTAAAATGATTTGGAATAGATATCAAGACCATTTGGCATGGTACTTTTCTTTGGATAAGCATCTAGGATGATTTCATCATCCCCTTCCTTAGAAAAACCAAGAACAGCAACCGTTCTTGATGGAAATTGCAGCAAGGAAACAAGTATGTATCAAATTGAAGAAAACAATCAACAAAGCATAATTGATTGATGCAATAGCAATGATTAAGGGTTTGAGTTATAAAACCCGCCTCCAATTGAGCTCCAAAGCTTCAATCTCACGCCATTAATGGTGGATGAAGCTCTAGCAACTCCCCCTAAGCTCGTCCTCAAGATTTTGGATGAAAAAGTTGGCTAGGGTTGAAGAGGAGATCCAAATAAGAAGAAATCAATGATTTATTTTTTATTTCCACCATGGAATCAAGGAGAACGAAGGTCAAGGACCTTACCAACAGGTTGGGGTCGTCCTCCTGCTCCTCCACAGCTCCTTAGTCGTTTTCCAAGCAAGGGTAAAGAAAAGAATCCGAAATAGCCTTTGTTTTGGCTTGGTAAAGGTACTTTTATAAGAAAATTGATGAGAGAGAAAATGCATTATTAAAATGCATTAAATTCCAAAAATATGGCCGCCTCTTCCCCCTCAAATTCCCCTCAAAATCCTTAAGTATGAGGATATCTTCATTGCCTCTTATTCCTCTTCATTATCCATTATTTAAAGAAAATCAAATTAAGCACCTTAATGCTTATTATATTAATATCCATATGTGAGTGGGTTTTCTTTTCCTTATAATAATGGTGAGTGGAATTTCACCTTCTTAGGATATTTTCGTTCCTTATCTTGGAAAAAGAACGTCCATCCTTATTCAAAATCAACCAATAACATTTTGGTTGAAGGCCCTTTAATTAATACATTCATTTTTGCCCTAATTTGAATTAGGGTTTCACTTATGATTAAATCTTGATTATTTTAATATCAAGATTCTCTCTCCTCCAACTTAATTCAAATGAGTCACCCCTCTCATTTTATTTGCTCTACATGATACCAAGGAACATTAAGGACCTTATTGAAGTGGTAATTTGCATATTGAACCCTATGTTTTGGGTAAATTGCACATTACACCAAAACTAGGTTTTCATGCACATACATTGTTTTATCAGATCTTTCTTGGTATTCAGGCTTCCATAAGCCATACCTCAGCATAATCTTTACTCTCATGATGATTCAACACATGAGGAACATATTATCATGCACAATTTGCACTTAAACCCCTCAACTTGGGTAATTTGCACTTTAGTCCAAAACAGGCAAAACATTGATTTCAACAATGTTCAAAAAGGACTAGAATTGCAATATAAGTTCCTCTTGAACCCTAATTACCTTTCACAAGATAAGATTAAGCATTTAATCGTCTTTCTTAATCAAAACACCTAGGGTTAAAGTATAACCCAGGTCAGGGGTGTTACAAATTATAAACCCCTAACAAGGATTTCATCCTCGAAATCCAGATAAAGGAGGACAGATATATTTCCTTTATCATACTATCTAGTCTTCACATAACATCTCAATATTATGGAGACACCATAAAACTTTGATCAGCACCAAGTGTTTCCATATAATATTCTCATAGAATCAACACACAAGGCACATGCCCCACTATCCCTCATCATTGACTATAGAGTCAACTTTGTGTCAAATAACACTTTTCTTATTCAGAGAAGCATCATACATTCTTTATTAATATCATGTTTATGCAGAGCATAAACCCCTAACATATGATGTTCATATTATTATAATCAGACTAATTTCACAGTTGACCACTCTAGGTAGCCAACCTAACCCATCTAATAACTCTCAGATACCAGAATCTTTCACCTTGGTATCTATCACATGTGTTGGAAACACATCATATATATCTCTTCCTTTCATCTTGGAACGTTAATTGTTTCATGTCCTCATCTTGGGACCAAAGTCCAAGATAACTGATACTTTTCTAAGTATCCATCACATGAACACATTTATCTTATGCACATCAAGTGTCCTAAGACCCACTTGATTGCCATGTCCCTGAAAGGAAAGAAAATAAGGATTCATATTCCTCTTATTAATTTATGTATTTTCAATTATTCATGAACCATTTACTTTTTATCTCATCCTAGGTTCCTTGCCTTTAGCATTGAAATTTGTAAGGATGATTGCATGTCATTATCCCTTTCTTTATTATTATCTAGCATGTTTATGATCATCTCATGATCTCATCACAATTCCCATTTCCTCATTATGGGAAAGATCTCTATTATGCTTGCAGCATTGTTGAACAGGGTTCATCTCCCTTATTCTTACTCTTATCTTATGAGGAGTAAACTTTTAGTTCCTCATACAACATGCTCATTTGAGATTATCTCAGACTTCTGTTTCTTATACTTAGTATATCACACATTTATTCATTCCATATTTCTGATTTCATGATACTCATTAGATTGTATCAGAATGACTGCTTGATCAGGGCAATCAGAGAGATTACAATCTAAGAGTTTCCATACTCACTTTATCATCAATAGTTGTATACCTGGCCATGGTATATAAATACTGAGATTAAGTGGTATGCACTTTGTATACTATCATATTCGTCACTTTTCATATCATTATACACACATGACTTTCCCTGGTTCCAACATGACTAAGTTATTTAGGAACTCTTTTAAAGCTCAAACTTCTGTATTAAGGACTGATAACCTAGATTGTAAAGCTAGTATCCAGTCCACTATATGCATTACTGTTGCTCTAATCTACCCAACAATAATACTTAAAGAAAGATTTTCTTATCATAAATGGATCAACAAGGAGACTCTTAGGCAATTGTCTCTGTCTTGCCTGCTCCCATGCACCTCTTCTTGGTGCAATATTGCTGCTCTTAGCAGCAATCTCCTCATGTGACCCAGTCATCTTTAATTTCTTCTTCTCTTATATGAGCAGAAGACATTATCAGATACACTGGATGATACCAGAACAGACTCTACTACCTTAGTCCTATATCTCTGTAGACTCAGCGAACCTAGAGCTCTAATACCATAATTAACTAATGCGGAAGCGTTCACTAAGCAGCAGATTACAGAAAATCACTAAAAATTTTAAACCTTTATCAAAGAGACCCAATCATAAGAAAACTCTTTCAACAATAACCAATGTATTACATTTACATCATGGTTCATAAGTATATATCTTATACCATCTCTTCTCGAGGGTTACAACATCAACTGCCTTGTTAAAAGCTAAACACAGACAACATAATAACCTCGAGGCATCAAGCCAAGATCTCAAAATGATACATTAAAAGCACGAAGTACTAACTCCGAGGACCTGAGAGTACAGAGACGACACATATGACTTATATCTACCAAACACGATAGACAGCACACTCAACTTGAGTTGTCACTGCTGTCCTTGTAGCTACTGATGTTCTTCATCAGAAAGATATTCTCAGTCTCTTTCACACTCGTCCACCTAAAAATGTTGGTTCCCACGGGGGTGAGACAATTGAAAATTGCCCCAGCGAGAGATATAACTCTCCGCCAGAAACATCATTATTGTAGTTTAATTAATATAAAACTGAGCAGAGGATAAGCAGTTTAGATCATTCTCATCTTTTAAAGTATTACACCTATCTATGATTGAACAGTAATTCATCTATTCTCTTTATAAGAAATAGAAAGAACATGTATAACATTTATCTACCATACATTTTCAACATCTCAAGCTTTGCGCATATCATTCATTATTCTGATGTGTCACCCATGATTCATTCTTGTTTCTATTTGTTGGACTTAGCCAATCTGCTAAACAAGTATTCACTTATGCCAGACATGTGATTATATAAATCATCATGTCTTATTCAAGCATTAAACTATATCAATTAGGTATAAATGTTTCAGGCATTGGACTATACCAATCCTGATTACACATCCAGGCATTGGACTTTAACCAAACCTAATTACAGGCATTAAGCCTATGTCAGGTATTTCTAATTATAGAGGCATGGATAGCATGCGAAACATAACTATCAACATGAGATATCTAGCATCATGATTATAATCAACAGTGGCAGTAAGATATCAACATAAGCATGACCATTGTATGTACACAATTACAGTCTTATGCATATCCACAACATAAGTATAATTACTATCTCTTAGTTGAACTAAGCATCATCTTTATGTAAAGAGAACAAACATGGGTTATCATTCAATGTGAAGCGTCATGTATAACCCTAAACAGATATGCTATACGGCTGTATTACATCTTTTATTATGTCCTGAGGAAATTGAGGATACCACTCAAAATCCAACTGACCACTGCTAAGTCGAAATCAGTGCCATACAAGATCTAGGAAGAGTCGGACTCCTAAGATCTTCTCCGCCCCCGGTCAGTACGGGTCCGCCACAGTGACACAAAAGGTCAAGCTGCTAACAGCCTAGTCCGTCCTTGGTACAGGTCACGGCACTAGTGAAAGAGGTGGGTACGCATACCCTACCATCTGAGGTACAACCACAGTTGTCCTCTAATATCATCACATATATAATCACCGAGACACGACCGCAGCCGTTCTCAAACTAAGGGCTAGGTATGACCACAGTCATCCTCCCTAAACACTTGAATTCAGGATGACAAGCACCCTGCATACTCATCAGTATGCGCTCCAAGTTTCCCTTAGGAATACTTGTTTCACCATCTGGCAGGTTCTGACACTCAGATGGATCTATGGCACATGACACTACATGATTAGAGTTGCACTTGATTAGTTATGCCAATTCGGTGAATTAAGGCTGCATCAAACAAGTGGACATACAAACCCAAATTCACTTCTAGCGAGCATATAAATATCAAAACCTGAAAAGATATAAAACATATGAAACATAATTTCTCATCTCATCATCACATGGTAATATTCACTTGCCATTCATGAGACTACACCAGTCATCATGCTATCACAGGATATACATCCTTTTCACAATATTACAAGGTATCAACCCTTATCAACATAAGAGGAATACACCTCATTCAGGGCTCAATCATGCCCATGAAACATCTTGTTACTTCTTACTAAGTAACATCTAACCATATGGCTCATAAGGCCATTAAACATCTTGTCACCTCTCACTAGGCAACAATAACATATTAACTCATGTAATATAATAGTAACACCACTATTTCCTCCACAGGGTTAGGGTTTACTATTCACATCAATTAGGGTTTCATGTTCATTTTATCAATCCAACCCTAATATATTGTTCCATACATCTAGGAGCATCCATCGACATTCCAAGTATTTAATATTCTTATCATTTATCATTAAATTATCATCAATACAAGGTATGAGTTTATCTCTCATCATTATCATGGTATGATTACATCATACTCATTTTAGCTTACTTATCAAGTATGTTAAACTCATTACATTTCATTGTGACAATTTACATAACGCTCTCCTTGTGTATCTTATCTAAAAATATTGGATTTGAGATGCATCAAGGTATATCAACCCTGAAATGCTAAATGTGATATCTATCATGTCTCAATGTATCACTTCCCTCATCACTTCTATCTTACATGAGTTTATTAACTTATCTTATAATAAGGAATTTCACATCTTAATACTTTCATCCACCAACCTATCACCTTTACCATGATGTGCATAGATCACACACAAGGATTGTCCAACTATCTTCAATGATATGGACTCATCTCAAATTAAGGCATTGCTTGTTATAAGGTTGCCTATAGTCAACCACTTGAGATATTTCATCATTATAGGGTATTACTCATTATTTCATCATTAAGGTTTACTCATATCATTACCCAGACATTAGGGTTATGATTTATCATCATATTGCCCATGATTAGAATTCCATGCACTATAGCCCAAATTTAGGGTTTTACATAGCTTTACTCTGTGTTAGGTTTAAGGTTTCATATGACATCGCCCTCAATTAGGGTTTCATACGGAATCATCCTCAATTAGAGTTTCTCAGGGAATCACCCTCAATTAGGGTTTCACTAATCATCCCAATTAGGGTTTCATTCAATTACCCATAAATTAGGGATTCATTATTCCTCCAATTAGGGTTTGGTATTTCATTACCTTAAATTAGAGTTACCCAAGTCATTACCCTTAATTAGGGTTACACTATTACCCTTAATTAGGGTTACACTATTATCCTAGATTAGGGTTTTACTCAGAATTTCCCTAAATCAGGGTTAGGGTTCGTTAACCTTCTCAATTAGGGTTTCTTGATCTCTTTACTAAGGATCCTACCCTAAATCACCATATGAATCATACTCATGTATGAATTCATTTCTATCATTCTCTCCACTTGATTTGGTTACATCAACCATCTGATCAAATACAAACAACTATGTTTGACATAGTATACTGAGTTATTGCTTCCATAAACAATTAGGGTTTGCTTAATTGAATAGCCTTCAACTCACGATTCCTTAGGAGTTAATCCCTAAAATTTGGTGAGTCATTATACCACATCATTAGGAACAGTAATCCCAAACATTCAACCCTTGGTCAATGCATTCAAATGGTCTTGAGACCGTTTACTCAAAAAGGTCAATTAAATCAGATTGAAAATCAGCACTTAATTCAATTAGGTTTCCCTAATTGATTAGGCTTCAACTCACGATTCCTTGGGAGTTAATCCCTCAAATTTGGAGGGTCATTAACCAACATCATTATAAACAGGAATCCCAAACGGTCAATGCTTGGTCAACACACTCAAACGGTCTTGAAACCGTTTTCCCAAACAGGTCAAGTTGATCAGGTTGAAAATCAGCATTTAATTCAATTCGATTTATCTAATTGATTGGCCTTCAACTCACGATTCCTTTGGAGTTAACCCATAAAATTTGGAGGGTCATTATCCAACATAATTAGGAACAAGATTCCCAAACGGTCAACGCTTGTTCAACCATATCAAACGGTCTTGAAACCGTTTTCCCTAAAACGGTTTGCTGAAACCGCATAGCCAATCAATTTAAAATGATTTGGAATAGATATCAAGACCATTTGGCATGGTACTTTTCTTTGGATAAGCATCTAGGATGATTTCATCATCCCCTTACTTAGAAAAACCAAGAACAGCAACCGTTCTTGATGGAAATTGCAGCAAGGAAACAAGTATGTATCAAATTGAAGAAAACAATCAACAAAGCATAATTGATTGATGCAATAGCAATGATTAAGGGTTTGAGTTATAAAACCCGCCTCCAATTGAGCTCCAAAGCTTCAATCTCACGCCATTAATGGTGGATGAAGCTCTAGCAACTCCCCCTAAGCTCGTCCTCAAGCTTTTGGATGAAAAAGTTGGCTAGGGTTGAAGAGGAGATCCAAATAAGAAAAAATCAATGATTTATTTTTTATTTCCACCATGGAATCAAGGAGAACGAAGGTCAAGGACCTTACCAACAGGTTGGGGTCGTCCTCCTGCTCCTCCACAGCTCCTTAGTCGTTTTCCAAGCAAGGGTAAAGAAAAGAATCCGAAATAACCTTTGTTTTGGCTTGGTAAAGGTACTTTTATAAGAAAATTGATGAGAGAGAAAATGCATTATTAAAATGCATTAAATTCCAAAAATATGGCCGCCTCTTCCCCCTCAAATTCCCCTCAAAATCCTTAAGGACGAGGCTATCTTCATTGCCTTTTATTCCTCTTCATTATCCATTATTTAAAGAAAATCAAATTAAGCACCTTAATGCTTATTATATTAATATCCATATGTGAGTGGGTTTTCTTTTCCTTATAATAATGGTGAGTGGAATTTCACCTTCTTAGGATATTTTCGTTCCTTATCTTGGAAAAAGAACGTCCATACTTATTCAAAATCAACCAATAACATTTTGGTTGAAGGCCCTTTAATTAATACATTCATTTTTGCCCTAATTTGAATTAGGGTTTCACTTATGATTAAATCCTGATTATTTTAATATCAAGATTCTCTCTCCTCCAACTTAATTCAAATGAGTCACCCCTCTCATTTTATTTGTTCTACATGATGCCAAGGAACATTAAGGACCTTATTGAAGTGGTAATTTGCATATTGAACCCTATGTTTTGGGTAAATTGCACATTACACCAAAACTAGGTTTTCATGCACATACATTGTTTTATCATATCTTTCTTGGTATTCAGGCTTCCATAAGCCATACCTCAGCATCATCTTTACTCTCATGATGATTCAACACATGAGGAACATATTATCATGCACAATTTTCACTTAAACCCCTCAACTTGGGTAATTTGCACTTTAGTCCAAAACAGGCAAAACATTGATTTCAACAATGTTCAAAAAGGACTAGAATTGCAATATAAGTTCCTCTTGAACCCTAATTACCTTTCACAAGATAAGATTAAGCATTTAATCATCTTTCTTAATCAAAACACCTAGGGTTAAAGTATAACCCAGGTCAGGGGTGTTACAGTTATAGCCCGTAGCATATACTCTCTTCAGGGTTATGGCCCGTAGCCAATGCCTAGTATTTATATTGTGGAGTCATGGCCCGTAGCCATACTCTTATTGGGGAATGGTCCGTAACCAATCTCGTACATAGGATATAGCATGTAGCCATTCCTATGGGGTATAAGGATATAATTGCCCAATTACCCCCACATATTCAAAAATATGCGCTCTGGGTTATGCCGCAGAGCAACCCATTTCACCATTCAGCAAATTCTGACACTGATGGATCTGTGGTCAGGGCAACTACATTATATGATATCACTTAATTAATGAAGTGTATTACCATATTCTTTTAGCATCAAACAAGTTTCCAAAACATTAAATATTATCACAAATACTACAAAGAATGGGTAATACTTTCATCAAGTACTTGTTCAATCTTTAATAAAGCATTGGGAACTCAATCCCTCATATCATCAGGTGTATTCTCATTTCGGAACAACTCATCATCATGATTAGGGAATATGGGTATTCAAACCCTCAGTTCATCATAGAACACTTGTTACCGCTTATTAGGTAACTAATACCTTTAGGTTATCTGACCAAGGTAAACATAATACTTGCTTCACAAGCATCTCACATGTCTCACAAGGCTTATTTCATCTCTGGTTACCTCTCACTTGGCAACAAGGCATGTCATGGCTCACAAGGCCCATAAAACAATTTCAATAATAGAATATCATGGCTCATACCTGGCTATGCTCATCATCTCATGATATATGCATGGTTAGTAATCACAATAGTAGTTATAACAATATCACATATCAGCACCATGCAATACAAGAGTAACACCACTATTCCCATTTCATATTAATCACGGATAGTCATCCCATTACCAAAAATTAGGGATTCACATACCCTCACCCTATATTAGGGTCAGGATTTCAAATTAGAGTTTCATATTTCATAACATCCCCCTGGATTAGGGTTTCATAACACATCATCATGTATCAGGGTTTCACACATTATTACCTTGAATTAAGGTTTCTCAAAACTTTCCCCCAAATTAGGGTTTCATATAACATTACATAATCATCACTCTGAGTTATAGTTTCTCATCACATTACTACATTAGGGTTTCATATGCTCATATTATTGATCCAAACCCCAATTCAGTGCTTCACACATCTAGGAGCATACATTGTTATCATAAGTATTCAATCATACTTATTTATTCTCATCATTTACCTCTAAATGATTATCAACACAAGGTATGAGTTTCTTTCTCATCCATACAGGAGTATGATTACATCATACTTTATCATCTTGGCTTATCCCTTTCTCAAGTATGTTACCCTTCACTTATCAAAGTGCATTAAACTCATTGTATCTTAATGTAACAATTAACATAACACACTTCACGTGTTGCTCATCCAAGTATATTAATTTTGAAGTGTATAAAGGTATATCAACCTTGAAGTGCATGTTGAATATGATACCTGTCATATATTGAATGTATCACTTCCCTCATCACTTCTAACTTGCTCAAGTTCATCATCTTATATAATATTAGGGTATTTTCCATCCTAACACTTTATGCACTAATCATGCATTTATAATATAATGTATTAGTCATAAAATGATACATTTAAATTGTCCAATCATCATCAATTGATATGGACTCATCTTAGGTTGAGACATTGTTGATATAAGGTTGTCTGTCATCCACTACTTTAGGAGTTTCATATAACATCCTTTTTTTAATATAGGGATTGTTATTAAAATACCCTAAATTAGGATTTTCTGCACCATTCACTACAGCAAACATACTCATTAGCGGCCTTTCAGAAAAGCCACTAAAAAAAATAAAAGCCAGTAAATAGGTTTAGCGGCATTTGTTGACATTTAAAAAAATGCTTCTAGCGCCAATGCCACTAGGACGATAGTGGCTTAAGTTGTAAAAGCCACTAAAGGTTTGTCTTTAGTGGCTTCTAATAAATGCCACATAAAGGCCACTAAACCATCATTTGACATTTATAAAAAAGCCACTATCCATCAATTGACTTTTATACAAATGCCACTATTTTGTATTTTTTTGGTGTATGAAAATGTTCTTATTGAGTTTAATGGCGTATAAAAAACACCACTAATGACTACTAGTTCTGTATTACTACATGTTCATGGCTTTTAGTCATTCAGTTTTCAATTCATTATCATTATTTCTAAATGAATGTCAATTGTAGACGAACTCACTTTTCTGAAAGTATGAATAATTTTTATTTATAATCAATTGAGAATTACATGGGGAGGACATTTTACCTTGCCCCTTATATTGAATTACATGGAGAGGACGTTTTACCTTGCCCCTTATGTTGAATACAACACCAATGTTTACCAAGCTCCATTGAACTTGGATGGCTTCACATGCCAATATAGTCTTCACTGACTTAAAAGAACAATAGTAGGGAGGCGTGAATGACTGAATTAACGATCTGTATAGTCGCTTATAAACCAGAAACTATAGGAGTTGCAACATGATTCTCTTGATTAAGTCTGTATTCATTCCTCAGGTTGTACAGATCGTCTTTGGTGTGATTAAACTTTGATCTACTTCAGATGTCGCTGCTAGATTATGAAAATCCTCTAGTCTTGGACTTCTTCTGTTAGTCTCAATCTTTCTCGCAGACCCTCACCTCTTCATCTTTGTGCCACTTCCTTTAATTCTCCTACTTACTGATCTCTATGGAGTGACATCCATATTGGCTTCCTTGGTTTCCTTTACTGTAGAGATTTGGATTGAATCCTTGTTTATGTGCAGGTCATATTTCTCTGCATCCACCAGGACATTTACAAACTCTATTAATTCATCCAACTCCTGATAAACAATTGTGTGATTACTGCATTATCAACAATAGTGTAAATCAGCAAATAATAAGGGAAAATAATTTACCTACTGACTCATCTCAACAATGCCACCTGCATTATCAACAATAGGTCCAAACATATCCATAGTCAATACATATGCAACAGTACTCAACATCTATGTTGAATCCACCAAGTGTCCTAATACAGAGCAGCTGCAACATCCATGTCGAATCCACCAACATACTAACTGACAAATGGCCAAGAAAACCTTTCTTTCTTGCTTTGCAATTTCATTTTCCTTTGATAGCTTCCTCCCAGGATCTAATGCAATTTCATGCTCTTCTCAGGTTTTACACTACTACAGAAATAGCATTCAGTGACACTTTTCTGGGCGTCGGTTATTAAGGAAAACCGACGCCTTCTATGTTAGGCGTCGGTTGTTTACGAAAACCGACGTCTATATTCGAAGACCAGCCAGACACGGCTACCGCTTTGTCTTCAGCGTCGGTTGTTTATAACAAACCGACGCTTAAAGTCGCCCGCGAAATCCATATTTCGATAAAAAAAAATAGTGTCATTAGCAGCGTCGGTTATTTAGGTAGAAACCGACACCTATGTGCGATGAAAATTTGCGCGAAAAGTGTCACCTTCAGCGTCGGTTATTCAAGGATAACCGACGCTGAATGTGGTTCCCGCCAAACAATTTCATGAAAATATCGTCCAATTGGACGTCGGTTTTTTCAAACAACCGACGCTACAGATGTTTAGGCGTCGGTTGTTTTAAACAACCGACGCTATTTGGGAACTTCATAACCCTCGATCGCCCGACTCTTCCCCTTTCTTCTGTTTCATTGCGAGCGATTTCCCTATTTCTTCTTCAGCTCCCCTTCTCCGGCGATTTCTTCTTCAGCTCCCCTTCTCCGGCGCCCCCTTCTCCGCCACCACTCCTGCTCGCCGCCGCTCCTGCCGCCGTTGGACACCAGCTCTGCGTCGCCGCCACCGCCGCCGCCTACTCGCCGCCGCTCCTGCTCCTGCTGCTGCGCTCTGAAGTCTCCTGCTCCGTCGCCTGCTCGCCACCGCCTGCTCGCCTGCACCGCCGCCGCCTGCTCGCCGCCGCGCACTGCTGCTCTCCTCGCCGCGCAAAGTTGCTCTCCTCTCCTCACCGCCGGTGGCTTCTTTGGGGTAGGTCTCTGCTCAGGCCACGCCACTGCTCTCTAGGCCAGGCATTCTTCCTATTCCCTCAAGGTACTGCTTTCTTCCTCCTTCCTTCCTTCCTCCACGCCGCTGCTCAGGCCAACTAGGGGAAGTAACATTTGTCTGCATCAAAGACACCTCCTTGGGCTTTATTCTCAACAATTCTTAGAACAAGTAATAAATCACAAGCATATATACATATATGGGTTCCCTTTAGGTCTTCATAATGTATTTATATTCAGTTTATAGTTACCATTGCATACATTGTTGTTTGAGCCTTATGATGGACTTTTGGATTGCAAATGACTGGGATTTTCCTAGTGAATGTTCTAAATTTGTAGGCCCAAT
This sequence comes from Alisma plantago-aquatica, assembly GCA_963693085.1. Taxonomy (NCBI): domain Eukaryota; kingdom Viridiplantae; phylum Streptophyta; class Magnoliopsida; order Alismatales; family Alismataceae; genus Alisma; species Alisma plantago-aquatica. The sequence continues at coordinate 784,857,696 of OY856412.1, read as the reverse complement.
CTAGATTAAATTGAGAGCTCATTCTCTCCTTATATTGGCAAGGTGAGGCAAAAATAATTCCACAAGTGATTCAAATCTCCTATCCCACACTTTACCCATCTTTGTCATGCCTCATTACCAGGGTTAGTGTCATGCTAATCCATTGATATTCATATACGGAGTGACCCTGAGTTTATTGAAATATATCATGAGATTGTGGGTCATCTATGAAGATACCCTTGTGGTGCATTATGTGTGATTTTATAGCAAACAATTATATAAGATTTTATTCTAGATTTAATCAAACCCATTGTGCAATAATCATTCCCCGCGAGCATACATGTCTTATTGCAATATATTTTTAGGATCAAACCCTGAGTACAACATTTTTAAGTATATTGGTTACCATACCCAATCCAAGTCAAGATAAATATTTAAAATCAAATGGTTTGATGGTTTATTAATCTAATTACGAAAATTTAAATCAAAATGAAAAGGGGTATGAACTTATATATAAAAAACACCAGGATGAATTAGGTTTCAGTGTTACTAACTATAACATTATAGGTTTTGAGTCCTTAAATAGAATGATTTTAAAATTAGCTCAAATGAGTGAATTGCTTGATTTTCTGAAAGCTCTAGTTATACATCTTATATTTTAATGTGATGTACTCTATGCATGTTTCATGTTTGGTACACGATTAGGCACCGCCTGGTGCTCCTCCACCGCCGTCGCTGCTAGCTACTTCTCCAGCCAGAGCCACCGGAGCCTCTGCCTTCTTCCCGACAAGGTTGGTCTTCCCGATGCTGCTAGCTGCTCTGCTTTTTTTTTGCAACATATATATATTCTGTGATCCCAACATTCTTTATATTCTGCTCTGCTCTGCTTGATTCTTCTATATATTCTGATGTCATTATATAATTATGTGATCCCAACATATTAAATTGAATTAGAATGATTTCATGAATTATAGGGTTTTAAAGTTGATAAACATGTACATGCGGAAATAGGGTTATTAAACCAATGGTTATAACATAGTATGATCTTAATCTGATCTGGATGTTCATAATAATGTAGTATGTTAAATATGATGATTAGGGATACATATAATGTCTAGTAAAGATTCCTAGACCTTTTGTTTGAAACTATTGATTTCTTGATTTATTATTTAATAATGCTCTATTGATTAGGATTAACCATGTTGCCTGTAGTTTATAGACAATTATTATATATAAGAATGACAACACATGTATTTGTTGGCCTAGAAACCCGTCCAAGATTTACTCATTAGGAGTAAATCTTGGATAGTCCCCGGTTTGGGACTGTTCTTGAACACCTAATCTCACTTAGGATGTAAGTGTATAATGTGTATTGGGTTTTTGAGAAACTTTCAGTAGCATTTCCCCGTTTGTTCTCTAAGTACATATGTACTTAGAGAACAGCGGGGAAATGTTGCCGAAATTTTCTTAAAAACCAAATACGCATTATACACTTACTAGTGAGATTAGGTGTTCAAGGATGGGATAGGTGGTACACATTTATTATATATAAGAATGACATCAAATGTGTTTGTTGGCCTAGAAACCCATCCAAGATTGACTCATTAGGAGTAAATCTTGGATAGTCCCCGGTTTGGGACTGTTCTTGAACACCTAATCTCACTTAGGATGTAAGTGTATAATGTGTATTGGGTTTTCGAGAAAATTTTGGTAGCATTTCCCCGTTTGTTCTCTAAGTACATATGTACTTAGAGAACAGCGGGGAAATGTTGCCGAAATTTTCTCGAAAACCCAATACACATTATACACTTACTAGTGAGATTAGGTGTTCAAGGATGGGATAGGTGGTACACATTTATTATATATAAGAATGACATCACATGTGTTTGTTGGCCTAGAATGTGAACAATCATTGTTTTTTATATTACTTGTACATTGGTATAAATTAGAATGAACAATCACTAAATTATATACTGTTTGTATGGAATCCGGCTTCATTGTAGATATCTATTATTGTTGGCCTAGAAACCCGTCCAAGATTGACTCATTAGGAGTAAATCTTGGATAGTCCCCGGTTTGGGACTGTTCTTGAACACCTAATCTCACTTAGGATGTAAGTGTATAATGTGTATTGGGTTTTCGAGAAAATTTTGGTAGCATTTCCCCGTTTGTTCTCTAAGTACATATGTACTTAGAGAACAGCGGGGAAATGCTGCCGAAATTTTCTCGAAAACCCAATACACATTATACACTTACTAGTGAGATTAGGTGTTCAAGGATGGGATAGGTAGTACACATTTATTATATACTAGGGAAATGCTGCCTAATCTTTTCCTAATATATACTTGTTTCCTAATATATACTTGTTTTCTCTGATCATAGAATGGATAGATCATGGATGTCCATTCGTAATCGTTGCACCCCAGAGTTTATATCTAGTCTTGATCAGTTTATTAGATTTGCCGAGGAACATAGGAAAAAACCTACAGATAGGTTCTACTGTCCATGTAGGCATTGCGGTAACAACTTGAAAGTCAACACTGTTGAGGAAATCAAAAGTCATGTCATGTGCAACAGGATTGTACAAGGCTATACAGAATGGCACTGGCATGGAGAGATTTCAAAATCGAAACCAGTAGATGTCGATAGCAGTCCTTGGGTGGAAGAAGAAATTGCCTCTGATGACGTAAATGTGAACGAACCAGTTCCAGCAGACATCGTTGATGCGATGCTGGATAGTTGTAGGGTAGAGCACACCGATCCACCTCCTATCTTTACAAACATTGTGCATGATGCTGAGATACCGTTATACACAGGCTGTGCTAAGTTTACGAAGCTTAGCGCTGTGTTGAGATTGTATAAGTTGAAAGCTAACAATAGATGGAGCGACAAAAGCTTCACTTCATTGTTGACTTTGTTGAAAGAAATTCTTCCTGAAGGAAACGAGCTTCCAATCTCAACATACCAGGTAAAGAAAATGTTGTGCCCAATGGGAATGGAGGCCAAGAAGATACACGCATGCCCGAATGATTGTGTATTATTTCAAAAGGACTATGTAGATTTGAAAGATTGTCCAAAATGTGGTGTGTCACGGTAGAAATTGACGACTTCGGGGGAGTCCAAAACTGGTTCTCCTGCCAAGGTGTTGTGGTATCTACCTATAATATCACGGTTTCAACGCTTGTTTGCAAATCCGAAAGATGCGAAGAATTTGAGGTGGCATGCAGATGTTAAGAAAAATAATGATGGGATCCTACGACATGCGTCTGATTCCCCATAGTGGAAGAAGATTGATCTATTGTACCCTAAATTTGGTGAAGAAGATAGGAATCTAAGACTTTGGCTTTGTACAGATGGGATGAATCCGTACGGGACATTGAGCAGCCAACATAGCACTTGGCCAGTCATGCTTGTTATATACAATCTTCCTCCCTGGATGTGTATGAAAAATAAGTACGTTATGTTGTCATTGTTGATATCGGGCCCTAAACAACCCGGAAATGATATCGATGTTTATCTTGAACCTTTGATTGATGACTTAAAGAAACTTTGGGCTGGAGGTGTGATGACCTATGATGCTTCAGCAAGAGAGACTTTTCGTTTGCACGCTATGTTGTTTTGCACTATTAATGACTTTCCAGCATATGGGAATTTGTCTGGATATAGTGTCAAAGGAGCTAAAGCGTGTCCTATATGTGAAGAAAACACTGATTCAATAAGACTAAAACATGGCGGCAAGACTGTATATCTTGGTCATCGAAGGTTTCTTTCAAAATTCCATCCGTATCGTAGGAAGCGCAAAGCATTCAATGGATGGAATGATGAACGGAGTGCACCTAAACCTATACCAGGGGATGTTGTTTATGAAAGAGTAAAAGACATTGTCAATGAATTTGGTAAGAAATCACAATGTAGTATGGCCACACGGAGTGACAATTCTTCATTCAAGAAGAAGTCAATATTTTGGGATCTTCCTTATTGGAGTTCTTTGACAGTCAGGCATTGTATCGATGTAATGCACGTTGAGAAAAATGTCTGTGATAGCATCATTGGTACTCTATTAAATATACCAGGTAAGACTAAAGATGGGATAAAATCCAGACTGGACCTACGTGAAATGGGAATAAGGTCAGAATTAACAGAATTACGTGAAATGGGTAATAAAAGAACATACTTACCCCCCGCTTGTTACACGTTGTCTAGAAAGGAGAAGAAAACTTTTTGTGAATGCTTGGTAAATGTTAAGGTTCCACATGGTTACTCATCCAACATCTGTAGATTGGTATCAATGAAAGATCTGAAGTTGATAGGTCTTAAATCTCATGATTGTCACACTCTAATGCAACAAATATTGCCCGTGGCAATTCGATCTATATTGTCGAAGCATGTAAGGTTTGCAATTACCAGACTTTGTTTCTTTTTCAACAGTCTATGCAGCAAAGTTATTGACCCTGATACTCTCGATAATTTGCAAAGAGAAGTGGTTGTTACCCTATGTCAGCTTGAGATGTATTTCCCTCCTTCGTTCTTTGATATCATGGTACATCTTGTTGTCCACTTGACTAGGGAAGTGAAAATGTTGGGACCAGTTTTCTTGCATTGGATGTATCCCTTTGAACGATACATGAGCGTTTTTAAAGGTGATGTTCGAAACCGTTATCGACCTGAAGGGAGTATTATTGAAGGTTATGTGGCGAGAGAGGTTATGGATTTTTGCAATGACTTTCTCAGTGGTAATGACACTCCTGATAATGACAAGAATATTGAGGAGGGCAAAGGAATTTTGGGATCACGGGTGAAAGTAATCAGCCGTGAGCAGTTGGAACAAGCTCACTTGTATATTTTACACAATATGGACGAAGTGAGTGTTTATATCGAGGAACATACCAATTTCATAAAGAGACAACATCCTCGAGCAAGTTCAATGTGGCTTTCTAGAGAGCATAATAAGACTTTTACTAAGTGGTTTGAAGATAAAGTCTTACATCAACTATCTCAAACACCAAATGATATTACAGAAACTATCAAATGCCTCACCTTTAAACCAAAACCGAATGTTATGTCTTATGAAGGGTTTGACATTAATGGATTCACATATTACACAAAGCGCCAAGATGATAAGAGTGTCGTCCAAAATAGTGGGGTCACTCTTCAAGCGTCGACTATGTACTTTGAAAGTGCAAAGGATAAGAGTCCACGTGAAGCTAAAATGTCATATTACGGTGTCATTGAGGACATTTGGGAGTTTGACTACATAGATTTCAAAATTCCACTCTTTAAATGTAATTGGGTTGATAACACCAAAGGAGTTATAGTGGATGAATTGGGTTTCACTTTGGTGAACTTTGAAAAGATTGGCGAGAAGGGTGAACCATTCATATTGGCATCACAGGAGAAACAAATATTCTATATCGATGATCCTGTGAATGATAAATGGTCGGTTGTTCTTCATGGTAAAAGACAGTTCATTGAAGATCCTATAGATGAAGAAGAGTACTACGATAAGTATGATGACTCCAGTCCATTCTCAGTTGGGTTGCGAACTCCACAAAATATTGAAGCTAATGATGACTTATATGTGCGCAGAGATCACAATGAAGGATTGTTAATTGATAAAAGATCACAATTTTAGAGACATGTATGTTTATACAAATGCTAAATGTTTGCCTTTTTCTAGTTAATACAAATGCTAAATGTTTGCCTTTTTCTAGTTAATACAAATGCTAAATGTTTGCCTTTTTCTAGTTAATAGAAATGCTAAATGTTTGCCTTTTTAATGCCATTTTCAGATGGCTGACCATGATGAGCATGATGTCCATGATGAGCATGAAGTCCATGATGAGCATGCTGTCCATGACGAGCATGGCGAGGATACTAATGTAAGTTCTAAAAACATATCCTGTATTTCTATAAAAATCATTATCTTCTAGTTATGTCATATATCCTATATTTCTATATTGGGCTAAGTTAGTGTGTTTTATTTTTGTCAAATTTTAGGTTGATGCACCTGTACCCACTGAAGCACTGGAGCAACTTGATGCGCAACACCAGACACTTAACAAGAAAAGGGGCATCACTCTGTTGAAGAAGTTATTAGCGCTAAGTGGTAGTGGATCCAAATTGGTGGTGGAGTTTGATAATGGAGGAAATCCAATTGGAGTGAACCGCAATAATTTTGTGAACTATCTTGGGTGTACCACTCGGAGCCATTGTGGTGTTAAGTATGACAATTGGCATAAAGTTCCTCAAGGGAAAAAAGACTTGATATGGAAGGATTTATGCGTGAGTTATTATTATTTGCAATTCTATTTTGTAGATTACAAATTCTATTATTTGCAATTCTATTTTGGATACTAGTTAATAACATTTCTATTTTACAGAATCTGTTTGCATTGGATGAGAAGTTGCATCGTAAAAATGTGATGCAACGCGCTGGAAAGATGCTTAGGAATTATAGGACAAATCTGAACAGAGAATACATAAAAGAGGGTGATAAGAAGAAGAAGTCAGCCCTTGAACAATGGAACTTCTTGGACAAAGAAGATTGGGACAATTTTGTTGCTTCAAGAAAATCTGAAGAATTCAAGGTATTAGGCGTCACTCCTAATTTAATTAATATACATTGTATTCACCTATTCAAGATTAGCATTTAGTGCTACTAACCAAATCATTAATGTGCATACTAACTAGGCCCTCAGTGACGCACAAAAAGCAAGGCGTGCACTGAATGTGCATGACCACACTATGTGTCCAAAAGGCTATGAAAGCGTTCGCCAAAGACTACAGGCGGAGTCTGCGGCTACTCAGGAGTCTGCTCCTACTCAGGAGTCTGCCACACCCATGCCTCGCCATGATATCTGGATAGCTGGCAGGCAAAACAAGAAGGGTGAAATAAAGAAGCCTGTAACTGCTGAGGCGGCTGCAAAATGGTAAAATACAACTCTTAGAGAAATCATTTGAATATTGATTATTTGTGGTGTTAACTTACCAATTTCTGTTTATGGTGATTAGCGGGAGCTGCACGAGCAGAGGAAATAAGGCACGTTCATCCCTCAGGGCACAAGGGATGAATTGACAGTTGCTCTAGGTAACCCAGAGCATCCTGGACGTGTTAGAGGTGCCGGCGCTGGTGTTGGCATCAAAGCATTCTTTGGGCCATCCCAGTGCAAACCCAGAGCGGGACTTTCTCAAGAAGAGGTAACCTATTCTTTTTTTAGAATGTTACTGCAAAAGGAAATTCATTAATAAGAAGCTAATGTTTCTTTTATCCATGTATAGGAGAATAAGAGAGTTGAGGATTTAGTTGCTAAGAAGATCAACGATGTAGTTGCTGAGAAGGTCAAGGAAGAATTGCTGCGGTGGCAGGCATCTGAGGCTTCCAATACGCCTATGGCGACCCACTCTTCTCCTGATGCATAGACTGCGAGTAATCCTGGAGACCCATCGCCTAGCACGTCTGCTGTAAGTATTGTTTATGGCATTGTAGTTAGTCTTTTCAAGTTGTTATGTTTTCAAGATGATATGTATATATGTATAATATTCTTTACGTAAATTTGTAGGCATTGAAGCCATGCCGCTTAAGAATGCAAGACTACATTGTTGCAGAGGCACAAGCTTACCCGTCCCTTCCTGGGGAAAGGTTTCACGGGACTCCAATGCCACAGGGCTATGTTCGTGTGGGCCCATTACGTGTGTTACCCGATTGGAGGGAAGTTGCATTGCCATATGCCCACCCAGATATTGATACACTTGGTGAGGCAGAAGGCGGGGTGATATTGTGGCCCAAAGCAGATGTCGTCTACACGACTGAAATTGTAAGATAAATTTACATTGATTTAGACTGTTAATCTGTATATATGATGTCAACTGATCTGAAATTATATGTACAGGTTAAAAAGAAGACACCAGGAGTACCTAGGCCTCCACTTCCACTTCCCGCATTACCCGATTGGGTTCCAACTGACCTAACATACCCGTTAAGTCCTGCTTGTAGGGGAATGGCATGTTGGCTACGGGCACATAATGTACATTGCCCTATAATTATGTCTTTAGATACAGATTATGCAGGTCAATCATACGATAGCTCTTTAATTATACAAGATATTATTGAGCTGTTTATGTATGATTGGCTGAATACATCAATGATAGAGACATGGATAAGGTGAGATCTTGTTTATACATCCATATACCTTGTGTAAGATCCGGTGATCTGGTTTCTTATATATTAATGCATATGCCTATATGTTTTGTAGCTACCTAGTCGAAGATCATTGCAAACAATTTGCATTTGATCATGTGGGATTTTTGATTCCATCATTGATTAGTTTGGTAGCTAAAGACCCTGATAATGTTCAACAATACTGTATAGATGCTTTTACAATTTTTGGTCAGCAAAAGAAGACGATAATAATAGCTCCATTCAATGTCAAGTAAGTTTACTTTATTTATAATTTGGACTTAAGAAAATTCCATTTTTATTTTGCATTTTGAGTTATTAATTGTTAACTTCTTACTTCTAGCGGTAGACATTGGGAGTTACTAGTTATTGTCCCCGGGACATTCACTGTTTATTATCTAGATCCTGCGGGGAGTACATTGAACACTAAAATTGGACACGTAATGAGAATGCCATTATTCTGGTGAGAAATATTTCATTTTTATATCCGTTAACATCTTTTATTACATTACTATTTACTTATGCAATTTATTGTGTTATATTAACATGTAGGGGTTTAGATACATTCAAAAAGGCTGGAGGAACGGTCCCAAGGAAAAAGAACCAGCCAATAAATTGGCAGAATGTACAAGTAAGTTCCCGACTCGAATATATATATTATTGATGTGAATTGTGCTTAGTTGTATTATTTTGTATGTTTCAATTTATAGTGTGCTACACAAGACAATGGCTGGGCATGCGCATACTATGTGATGCGATTTATGCAGATGATTATCAAATATGCCGCATTGGACATCGATACCATACATGAGGTATTATATATACTTTCATTAGTTAGTATGCAATATATCAATCTTATCTTATTTTTATATTATTACTTATATATATACATCATTCTCTTTGCAGGTGTTTAAAACTGACAACACTACAGGTAAACGCTTAAAAAATATACATGCTCCATATACGATGGAAGCATTAAATGAAGTAAGAGAAGAATGGGCAAAAGCCATACAAGAAGTGGCAACTGTAAGATATAATTGGGATGTTGATAGCGATAATGAATGATACTTTGTAAATGAATATTTCTGAATGTTAATACATGTATTTGAATGTTTCTATATGTGTGAATGTGAGAATTGAATTTATGTCTGAATGTATGTACTTGTGTGAAATTTTGCTTATGACTTTTGCAGGTTTGCGGCCTGTTTGTAGGCTGATATCAATGGATGTCGTAAACCTGCAGTTCAGTTACTGAACTGCAGGTTCTCATCCTGCTGACCAGCCACAGCAGGCCTGCAAACTGATATGAAAAAAAAAGGCATCGGTTATTTATAAAAACCGTCAGCAAAGATCTACAGCGTCGGTTATTTATAGATAACCGACGCCTTATGTGGCCAAAGCAGTTCTCGAAATGGCGTTGGATATACGTATCAAACCGACGCCTATTTAAATTAGAGGCGTCGGTCTTTTGGTATATAAGCGACGCCAAAAGTGTTCGCGCCACAAAAAATGGCGTCATTTAGGACACTTTATGCGTCGGTTATCTACTAAAAGACCGACGCTATAAGTAGTATAGGCGTCGGTCCGTTAGTAAATAACCGACGCAGAAAGTGCCCTAGCTGACGCCGTTTTATGTGGCGCGAACCCCTTTGGCGTCGGTTATCGACTAAACGACCGACGCCGATAGTTTAAATAGGCGTCGGTTAAACAACCGACGCCAAAGTGTTCGACCTTTAGCGGCGCCCGCATAGGCGTCGGTCGAAAACCGACGCCAAATGGGGTTAAACGACCGACGCCAAAGGCCACTTCTGTAGTAGTGTTAGCTCTGAAATTAGAAAAAACCATTACCAAAAAAACTTTCAGGAATTGTTAATTCCTCTTGCAAGTTGCAGCAGTAGAAGTGCGATGTTCATAAAAACATCTCACTAGTACATGATTACAATTAGCATGACAGTACATTGGTTCATCAAATTAAAAAGAATTTTACATTCCATCTCTATCAAAGCAATGTTCATGTTTGCTTATTCATCAAATTAAAAAGAAATTTACATTCCATCTCTATCAAAGCAATAAGAGAACTAACTTCAATAATTATGAGTGATGTTTGCTTATTCAACAGAGAACAATATAAAAACTCCCCAATAGATGAAATTCCCTTGGCAATATGTATGAATGCATGTGAAGAATGAGACATAATAACAAGGTAAATAATGATTCCTGCTCTACAAAAAATGTGTGGAATATGCAATGGTAAATTCATGAGTTAATTATTAAACAAAGATGTAGAAAAGATGTGCACCAAACATGCTTGTCCTACAGGGAAGCTGAGCATACTCCTCAGAAGCATGTAGTTATTAGCCAAAGATGTGGCTGCCACAGCTCATTGTAAAAAGTGCAATGCTTCCCTCAATGCAGAAGGAAATTCCACCATCTGACCTATAAACCAGTCATTATCTCACATATTTGACAAGGTTGCAACTGGGTTGTCTTGGATTGTATTCAGCCACTATAGTCCTCCCTATAGCTAAAAACTAGTTTGGTCTTGGTTGGATCCACTTCTAACCTAATCATGTCCAGTTCAAGAACATGAAAGTAACTATAAATAAAAAGGCCTAGAAAGTTTGTATTTTCCTCAATCCACCACTTTGGGTGCACCTTTGGAGTTATGTGTGTTAATGGGAAAGAGATCAGGGATAGGAATGCAGAACTGTAGGGCTTTTGGCCGTGTTTGGCTTAAAGTAGATGTAAAATAGAGCATGCACAATTCATATTATATACAGAGGAAGCCTTGTCACCCCTAATGGTGCAAGCCTGATAGACAGATGGACCTCCAACAAAATCTAGCATATGCAAAAACACATGTGATTGTTCAACTATCACAACAGCTCGAGTGGTCACTTGAAGGCAATTTATAAAAAATTACAATTACACTTACAAAGTGACATGTTGAATAACCTTCCCTCTTCAGCTCATCCTTCTCTTCTAATTGAGCCCTCAACACATTTTTCTCCACTATAAGATTCTCCAGTGGAAACTGAAATGATATGTAAATAAGTTTGGTATCTTTAAAAATCAAATGATGGGCATAGAAGCACTAAAGCATGGGCAGCAATAATGATGGTAACTTCTGGTTCACTTGTATGATATGTATCATTATAAGTTAGTAGCATACCATCTTTGTGCACACTTAGCATCAATAGAATGTCTGTCATGCCCATGGAAAGCTTCAGACATGCATTCAACAAAAGGAGTCTTTAAAATTCAATGCAACTCGATCTTCACAAAAATGTACATGTATCCAAAGGGGTAAAGATCAGCCTCCAATTCCAAAGTGGATTACATAAAAACAACTATAGCTCTCCTCTCTTTAGATAGTATCCAAGAATGCATACTATAGCATGATGATTTTGTGTTATCTTAATGACACTGAAGGACACCAAAATAAAATAACTTCATGGATGACAAAGGAAAAAGTGAAAAATGTACCTAACTCTTAAATTATGGTTAGGTTTTAGTTAACTTGTATCTCTTAAGCATTAAAAAACCCATACATATGCTAAGGAGTCAAAATTCAAAACTTACAGCAGCTATTGATGGCTTGTTCGACTGCCCATGGCTCCCATGGGACACATCCATTCCTAGTATAATAGTTGGCTCTTAGGAGATCTTTGGAATGGATGGAGGATGCTCAGCTGTGGTCAACTTCTCTACAGGCTTATTCATGATCTCATTCGTTGTGGAAACATGAAGTGCATTGTCAATAATTTTTTTTATGAATTTCATTTAACTAATTTAAACAAAATACATTAAAAGATTTTACTTACAACGCCCTTCATGTTTCCACAGCGAATTTGATCCTGAATATGCCTCCATCCATGCCAAAGATCTCCCAAGTGCCAACTATTATATTAGGAATGGATGTGTCCCATGGGAGCCCTAGGCAGTCGGACAAGCCATCAATAAAGAGGTTGTCAGCTCTCGAGATTGGCCTTTAATTAATCTCCAAGTACATAGCTGCAGTTAGCTGAGGATCATTACCATAGTTATTGGCTTTTAGGGCCTGCATCACAACCACATGTTACAGAAAGGGTATTATTTTAGATGGAGGGGGTAAAGGAAAAAAGACAAATATACAAATGCTATTTTAACAATAAAGGGAACAAGGAGGAACCCACATTACTAAGAACACCCATTCTTTCTAGAGGCTTCTGCCTAGACTTCTCAACCATAGCAAACCTCTGAAATGTTGACAATGACTTAGTGTGCCTCTGCAAAATGCAAAAACACCAGGCTATATTATACTTAGTACCAAAAACAAAACATTATAAAACAACGCAGTGAGAACACAGAACAATACTCGTACAAGTTACACACCTCATCCGTACCCAAAAACAAGAAGCTAAAATACTGCTCATAGCTAAAAACCACAAACCAATCATAATGCGTGTATCATCCATAATAATAAGATTCTCCATAACAAAATTAAAAATAGGACAAAACAAAATAGGATTGTTATTTGGCAACATTGTCTACGACAATGGACATGAAACACCATTACTTTGGATCGGCATGTACAAATAACAAAGTGGATTACATAAAAATAACTATAGCTCTCCTCTCTTTAGATAGTATCCAAGAATGCAATTAAATTTAAACTTCATGTCCTGCAACAAATGGAAATGACTTTAGATACTACTTTTGTTTTCAATTATGTAACAATATAAGAAATACTTTGTGCTCACCTTGGCAACGTATGTGTTTTCGACCATGCTATGACGTTGCCAACACCATCATCAATAGATTGATATTGATCATAAGGTCTAACTAGAGGATCGTTGCCCAACAAAGCAACCTTTACAAAAATAAAAACAAATGATGAGCCTAAAATTGTAGCTCCCACCCTTTTCATGGAGTCAACCTCAGAGACTCGACCGAATGCAATTCTAGCATCTGGATCTGTAAAACTCAGTAGATACACATCCTAAAAAAAAATACAGTTGACATAACAAATTTATATAAACGTAAAATGAAGTGCAATTCACAGTAATACAAACATACTTGTCCCTTTTTAAATGATGAATGTCTTATATGGAGTGGAGTTTGCATTGATAAGTTTGTCTGAACAATTATTTTATTTTTGTCATAAGTCCATAAAAGTCAACATGGAAAATAATTGATACCACACATCTTGTATAAAATGTATTCATACTTGGCCAGTGCCAACATGATGTGCTTGACTGTTTCCTGCTCTAGTTAAGGCAAGTAACTCCTCTAATTTTTGGTTGAATTCATCCTTTTGTTGTTGCAGTTTTGCATCAAATTCCAACCGTTGTTCTTCAAGCTTATCCTAGAAATGCTTCCTTTGTGCTTCTTCAGCTTCTCGAGATTTACGGTTCTTGCCCCAGATATCAGAAGGTGATGGTCCAAGTCCATAACCACGAACATATCCTGGTCTCTCTTCTCCCATAACATGCATATAAATTTCATATGAAGTAACATCAGGTTGTTTTCTTTGCAACTCTTCTCCTACCTCAAAAAAATTTTCCTACATACAACAAATCATACGAGATGCAATTTATACCAAATATATACCTCTATGAAATTAGTACATGTAACATAATACTATAGGATATTATGTGTTGTACCAAACTTTTGGCGGATTCAACATCAACTATGCTCCCATCTTTTTTACGATGAGTTTTCTCAAAAAACATTATGGGATACACTTCTCCGCCTATTTCCTTCTCCATCTTTATCATTCAAACAAGGTTATTGTAAACATCAAATTAATGGATGTCATCAAATTATCTAAATGGATCACAAAAATTACTAACTTACATCATATTTCAGACATGCAAACGACTTGGTTCCTGTTGTGTGGCTAACCTTTTGAAATTTTCGGCTTGTCTTGTTAGTTATAGACTTCCTCTGTGGAATTTCAGTATTGTGCATAGTAATTATCTATGCGGTACTATAAGTATCAACGAATAGAAAAAATAATATTACCTTTCCTTTATTACTCCTCCAATAATCGACAAGAAATTTCCAATGCAACTTGTCCACGCGGGGAACAACTTGTTCAAGCTGTTGTTCGTATGGACTATCTTCTACGCAGTATAGTCTCCTTAACTCGCACTTGTGGTCCTTCCATTTCTTTCCTAGTCTTTTCATTGTCCACTCCTTTAGATCTGAATCCATTGTGAATTTACTCTACCGACATAAAGGATATCAATTAGATGCTTCATTTAACCATTTAAAAATAAAATGTAATAATATACCTTCACAAAATTCCATATAGAATCTTTTTTATTTGCTGGAAATTGTCTCCAGTCCTCATAGTTTAGTGGACAAAGATTGGGATCTCTTGCAATGGTTGTCAGAAAACTTGATAAGTGACTTTGGTTTTCACCTACTGGTTGTCCAAATTGATTTTTCTCAATGGGAATTGGATCGTCGGGCTTTCTTTTCCAAACATTCAAACATTGTGTTCGGCCACGTGCTCGATGTTTTTGACCTAAGCATTCATTCATAAAGGATAAAATATATATATGCATAATTATATATGATTAAATGCAGCACTATAAATATAATGATATGAATGAAATGATTACCTAGCCCATTAGAAGGTGTTGTTGTAACCTTCAATGACTCAACATGGTGATCAGAGATGTTATTTTGGTCCATGTTATCAGGAAATACACTGCTATTTTGGTTACTGGCAGCTCTATTCTCTACAATTCTTGAATGAATCGACATGAAAGCATTGACATTAGGCACATTAGGCACACGGGGTAACTGTGAAATTCTTGATCTTGTAGCTTTATCGCCACTTTCTTTATTTTGCTGATTTTGGAACCTTGTTCCCATCTCCTTTTCAGTTGTGCATATTTTAGAGGATTTTGAACCACCAACCATATTAGAGTCTTGGGGAGACGTGGCTGATTGGGCATTTTTTGTAGAGCTAGCAGCAATTTTATTGAATTTGTTTGCTCTATGTTTTTGACCTAAGCATTCATTCATAAAGGATAAAATATATATATGCATAATTATATATGATTAAATGCAGAACTATAAATACAATGATATGAATGAAATGATTACCTAGCCCATCAGAAAGTGTTGTTGTAACATTCAATGACTCAACATGGTGATCAGAGATGTTATTTTGGTCCATGTTATCAGGAAATACATTGCTATTTTGGTTACTGGCAGCTCTATTCTCTACAATTCTTGAATAAATAGACACGGAAGCATTGACATTAGGCACACGGGGTAGCTGTGAAATTCTTGATCTTGTAACTCTATCGCCACTTTCTTTATTTTGCTAATTTTGGAACCTTGTTCCCATCTCCTTTTCAGTTGTGCGTGTTTGAGAGGATTTTGAGCCACTAACTGTATTATAGTCTTGGGGAGACGTGGCTGATTGGGTATTTTTTGTAGAGCTAGCAACAATTTTATTGAATTTGTTTGCTCTATAATTACGAATTTCAGTTGGAAGGGAAGCTAAAATTTTTTTTTGGAGCGATTTGAGGTTGACATGTTCAAAGATTGCCAACAAGCATGTCGAGTAATGCTAGGCAAATGAGTCGCCGTACAGGAGTCATTGTTGTTGTTCTTATCATTGCTTACAGCTGTCATGTTATGGCAGTTGTCACTGTACTGTTCTCTCATCTTGAGTATATCAAGTCACATAAAAATGGTCACATTTAGAAAAATATTGAACAACATAATAACAATTTTATTAATAATATTTGAAAATGAAAATCAGATATTTAAGCAAATATAATTATAAACAACTGTAGAGACAAGGATAAATATGAATAAGAATAATGTCAGACATGCAAAATTGATACACCTAGCTAGAGCACAATGTGAGACAGAAAATTAAAGAGATACATTGATCCAAAAAAGGCTTATTTAAGTCAAATATTAATGACAAACAAAAAGAAACATTGGTTGCTATTTTGTAATCTTCTCATTCAAAACATTCATCATCATCACTTTGAGATACACTTTCATCATCCTACTGAATTCAGGATTGGTCTTTTTCAGTTGTTGAACTAGCAACAGTAATTCCTTCCATATCCAATCTAACTATGTCACAATCAATATCTCCATCCTCTGATGTCATTGATGGCCCATCTCCAGTTTCACCTTGCACATAAGCTTCGACATTCTCAATACAAGATTGTTCTTCCATGCTGAACATATCCCGTGGGGCAATCTTTACAGCAAAATGCCACCCTTTTGTAGTGACATCTTCTACATAAAATACTTGTCCAACTTGAGATGCCACTACAAATGGTTCTACTGTAGTTTGAAGGCGTCTCAAATTAACAAGAGTCAACCCATGTTCATCATGCTTAATTCCCCTCATTGAGTAGATGTCCACCCAATCACACTTAAATAATGTCACCTTAAAGTGTTCATAATAATTGAGAACACTAACATCCTTCAAAACACCATAGTAGGTTACATCTCTAGTAATTGGATTGCGGTCAGTGGTTTTAGAATAACAATCAGTCTTAGCTACCAGAAAGACTCCACTATTTTGTGTTGTTCGATTTGCATCTTTTGCCTTGGTATGAAATCTGTGACCATTGACAACATAGCCCTTGTACTTAATGGCCAGTTGATGTGGACCTTGAGAAAGAAACTTGATTTTATCATCTACCATATCTGTTCTTAGGAGTGTCTCAATCTAATAAAAGAAAAGTTTATTAGACTTTATTCATGAAGCATAACTAATTTAATTACCAAAACTAAACTTACATGTTCCTTAAACCATCCATCAAATGAGTTACTATGTATTCTTTGAACCTCCTTTAGGGACTTTTGAGGATGTTTTTGCCTAATGATATCATAGTGCATCCTGAATACAAAATATGTGCAATATGTTATTGGAATATGTTATAGCATTTTATTAATAGAAGACAGTTGACACTAACTTACTTAATGTAGGGTTCAATTGCTTCACAATTGAATAGTACATACTTATGGGCTTGTTTCAATGTATGTTCGTCCAAGACACATGTTACCATTTTACCAATACCATGACCTACTGTCGAGAAAATCGACCAATCATCACTGTCAAGTGTTGGCTCGTTTTCCAAATTTTCTTCGTCAGTATCATTTCTATTTGGCCGATTTAACTTTGTTTCAACTCCATCCAAGTATCTTGAACAAAAAGTTAGACACTCTTCAACTGTATATCCTTCTGCTATTGACCCTTCTGGATATCTTTTATTATGAACATATCCTTTTAGGGTCATCAAATACCTGAAAACAAAGTTGAGGAAAATATTATGATAAATTACATTCCAATAGGTAAAGTCGTCACGACGTGTGAAATGTTACCTTTCAATTGGATACATCCAACGATACTGAACAGGGCCAGCTATCTTAGCTTCATAAGAGAGATGGACTAATAGATGTACTATTATGTCAAAAAAACACGGAGGGAATATCTTCTCCATCTCACAAAGTGTAATAGCTATTGCATTTTCCAATGCATAA
The DNA here is from genome assembly GCA_963693085.1 of Alisma plantago-aquatica. Classification (NCBI taxonomy): domain Eukaryota; kingdom Viridiplantae; phylum Streptophyta; class Magnoliopsida; order Alismatales; family Alismataceae; genus Alisma; species Alisma plantago-aquatica. Next base: position 784,840,025 of record OY856412.1, on the reverse strand, counting down.
AAATCAATTGGATCTATGACTTTAGTGCACAAACTTTGAAAATAGCGACAAAGATTAATAATACATGACTTAGCATTCTTACTAGGCAAGGACACAGTGACAGCTAATGGCAAAAGTTGTTGCATCAGCACATGATAATCGTGACTTTTCATTGGTAGCATCTTCTGATCCTTCGGCCGTGCACATCTAGATATATTGGACGCATACCCATCTGGAACTTTGACATATTTTAGGAGGTTGCAAAATAATAATTTTTCATCTTTTTTCATTGTATAGAAAGCTGGAGGTAGGATGGTATATTTACCAACAGTTTTTGGATGAAGCGGAAATCTGATTCCCATATCCTCCAAATCCTTCCTTGCATTCAAGTTGTCCTTACTTTTATCCTTCAAACCTAGCAATGTTCCAACAATACTCTCACATATATTCTTCTCAATGTGCATGACATCGAGATTGTGCCTTACAATGTTAGTTTTCCAATATGGTAGCTTAAAAAATATGCTTTTCCTTTCCCAATTGTGTGTTGAATCCTTACCTCTTGGCCTTTTCTTACCAATTAAAGTTGTTTCATCCTCCAATTGTGACAAGATTTGAGCTCCAGAAGGAGGTTTAGGTGGACACCTAAATTCTTGCTCACCGTCAAATGCCTTTGCTTCTTTTCGGAATATGTGGCTAGTTGGCAAAAACCTACGATGTCCTCTGTAGCAAACTTTACAGCTATGTGGCAACCAATGTGAGACAGTATCTTTATTACAATAGGGACATGCTTTGTAGCCTTTAGTACTCCAAACAGATAGATGTGCATATCCTGGAAAATCACTAATTGTCCATAATAAAGAAGCACGCGTCTAAAAGAATTCCTTGGTTCCAGCGTCATATGTATGTACACCAGTATCCCATAGTTCTTTCAACTCATCAATCAATGGACGCAAGTACACATCTATATTTTCGGGTGAAGCTGGTCCAGGAATGAGTAGGGACAACATAAAATATGGTTTCTTCATGCACAGCCAAGAAGGTAAATGATATGGAATAATCACAATAGGTCATGTACTGTAAGAAGTACTCATTGTCCCAAAAGGATTAAATCCATCAGTTGCAAGTCCCAAGCGAAGGTTTCTAGCATCTGCAGCAAATTCTGGATACATCACATCAAATGTTTTCCATGCAGGTGAATCAACCGGGTGTCTTAACTTGTCATCTTTTTCATATTCTTCTGCATGCACCTCATTAAGGATGAGGTTTCTGATGACATGAATAACCACATTAGGCAGGGTATAAGTGGAAAGTGTCTGTGCACTTTGATAGGTATTCTCTTGGGTTTTTTTGCAAGCTCGTCATCATCATCTGGGATTGTAATCAGTTTCCATCTTGATGCTTCACATGTATCACAGACGTCTGTATCAGCAGAATCCTTCAAAAACAACATGCAACCATTTGGACAAACATGAATCTTCACATAATCTAAGCCCAACCCCGTAATCGTCTTTTTTAGCTCATAAAATGAATTAGGTAACTGTTATCCTTCTGGTAGCATCTTCTTAAAGAACGTAAGAAACATAGATGATGCTTTCTTACTCAAGCCATTAAGGCAAACCAGGTGATAGAATTCTAGGATGCAAGCAAGTTTGCTATATTTCTTACACCCTGGATATAATTCTATCTCAGAATCCTTTAAAAAGATATAAAATTTTTTAGTATTGAAATTTTGATCACTAGATGGCTCCACTCCTTCTGTATTTCCATCTTCACTGAAACTTGGAAAAGTATCATGCAACATATCTTGTAAATTTTCAGCATTAAGGAAATCTCCCTGATCAGTAGGAGCATCCATTTGAACATCGACATCTTCACCATGAAAAGCCCAAGAAATATAGCTTGGTAACAAGCCATGTCACAGTAGATGGCTCAATGCAGTCTTTCTGGTGACCTGGTAAACATTAGCACACTTTCTACATGGGCACACAATCTTGTCTCCAATTGATGAATGTTCAAAAGCAAAATCCAAAAATTTAGATACTCCACATAAGTATTTACTGCTGGTTCGGTCATCCTCTGCTATCCAAGACTTATCCATTCTATAAAAATAGTAAAAAATATAACATATGAGTAAGTATGTCATGTTAAAATAGACTATACAATATGAGAAAATACTAGTGTAATCATGCAAATGAAGTTCACGTGAGCATATCCGACTATGCGGGTGCCCAGGCATTTTTTGAAATACTTATAATAAGGATAAAAGAACATAGTTATAATAAGGATAAAAGAACATTTATAATGAAATTTATCAGTAATTTGTAACATAATAGGATATGCATATTTCTTTTTGTTGTTTGGTTTCGAATGTGTCGTTAGATAGGATGGATATGTGAATTTGGAACATTCATGGGAACACACACTTCAGTTATAAGCATTCATGTAGCAACTTTCAGTTCCATTCATTAATCTCTTTTAACATCCACACATAGGGGTGTACCTCTAAACAGTTACTAAATAAAGGGATTGGTGTACCCCTAAACATGTGCATAATTAAAAAAACTATTAATACAGACAAGTCTAGATAGATAGACAACTAAATACTACACCAACATGGTCCCGCATCAGTAACTTCGAGGACTTATCATTGTGGCGATCTTCTCCTGAAGTTCTAGAAAAGAAAGCAGCTACGATTATTGATTGCTTTCAGACAAAAAGTGTAAACACAATTTTTTTGTCTTGACAATTATATTTGTTAATTGGACTTACCGTGGCCTTTTTGATGATCGTGCTGTGTCACAGAGCTCCTCACTATATTTAGACGAATCTGAACTGATAGGGGCCTCATAATCAGATTCGTCCAAGCTGATATCCTCCGACGTGCGCTCATACTGCAGTAGATGATCGGGGGTCTCACAGTTGGTGTTGGTTATCCAAACTTTGATGGTGTTATGGACAACTGGACGGAGAAAAAGCCTGTCGCTATGACCCACATTCATCTTTCCAATCCAATCATGCCAACTGGACTTTGATACAAGATTTCCCGCCAAATCATACTCAACCTCGATAACATGTGAATAATTGCCAAAAGTTAGGGTCACTTCACCAGGCCTGTAGTGTCTTCCTTTTAGAAAACACCAATGTTTTGGTATGGCCAATTGGTTTAAGGAATGATCATCTAGGATGATGTCCAATTGTTCTTCAATAGGGAACGTTAACATTGCCATAGAGGCCCAATTCATAGTGACTGTTGTGGGTGGACAGAGAATGCATAACATTAGTATTAACAAAGTCTAAGTACATATAACGATGTTATATATTTTTAGAAAAAGTTGTATAACATCAGTTAACCTTTTATTGCTTGTCATAACCAACTTTATTGTGGTAGACATGATAGCTTGAAAAGAAATCTAATAGAGGAGATCACGTCCTATATCTTTGCAATCGGTCCAATGTTCACTAATCCTTCTTTGAGAATTTCAAGGAAGTAACTAGTATTTTCTATAATTTGATGTATCTTTTTTTTTGTTGAACCATGCGTGCCTCCTCCTTTATTAAAAACAACACCAAAATAGAGTTTAACTCTTTACAAGCTAAGAAGCTAACAACTGTACAGAAAGGAAAACTATAACTATCTATTTATGCTATTGACATCACGTATACACAGGGTCCAAACCCCTTTGGGATTACAGACTTTTTGAGAAAAGATTATTCTATTCCTCTCCTTCCAAATACTAGAGATGAGGAAGAAAGCTACGCATTTGGCTCTCTGATTGAGTGATAAAATCTTTGTCATACATGAAGGAGCACGACCGTACTTAAACTTGAAGAAGGATCAAAGCTCAGTGCAATAGAAACAGTTAAAGAAGAGGTGTTGTCCATCTTCTTCATGCTTCCAACATAGATAGCAAATAGAAGGGAGCTGGAAGGTAAATTTCTTTAAAGTGTCCTGAGAAGGTAAGTGCTGAAGGTAACATTTCCATAAGAAAATAGAGATATTCCTGTTAGGGATAGGTCTAAATCTGACTCACAAGCACTATTTGGTAAATTGTTTGGCTAAACCTAAAGTAGGCATACAAATTGTGGTCTTCCCTGAACTAATTGCATTGGATGTACTGAAAATGTCATGCCCCACACAATAAAGTTGTAACATCAAAAAAGTCAAACCTAAAACTGGAAATGCACACTACAAATTTTAGCACGATCGTGTATGAATGCAAAACAATACTGAACTGAATTAGGATCAATCATAGGGATTGGTTAACTAAATTATCATTGACATCTACTTGTTTAAGAAATAGGTTAAGCCAAGGTCAACACACATTAACAACCATAGTAAAGCCTCATCATGATTTACAGACCAGTTGCAGACTCCTAACACATGTATCAATGACTGCAAAGTATGTCATGCAACTTGTTTTACACATGAAAAAGAGCCATGTTCAACTACATTGTCTCAAATGGAAACCAAACCCTATTAAAGGTAGGTCTAAATCCTACCGATGGCTAGAATTTGGCAAACAACTTAGCTAAAAATGAACTAAGCATACAAAATGTGGTCTGGCCTGAATAATATGACCCAAATTGAGGAAGATGTGGCATGAAACAAAGTGGTGGTTCATATCCATGGAAAGAATTTATCAATCCAATCCATATAAAAAAACACAACTAAAGCTAAGCGTGGGGAAAAATTAGTAAATCTTAAGTTAAAATCTCTATTGAAATCCTGTATAATTTGCCTTAGGAAAATATTTTGTGCCCAATCAGTAAATCGTGCATGGGCTTGTTTGTCGTGGCCATCAGGGTTCTGTCTAATTCCTTGTAATTTCCTCCTCTCCTAAACATAGGACATGGGTGTACATATCAATACACAACAACGATTACAATGTCCCACACACTTGTTAAAAATAACCATGAATCTCTAGAAGGATAAAGATGAACTCAACCAAGTCTGAGAAATAAGCAAGAACCAAAAAGCAGGGAAATATCGTATGTACTTCACCGAACTCTCTCCTCCTTCTATTTTCCTCACAACTCATCCTTCCAATGCCTCCTTTTTGGTGATATGGACTGGAGGTTGGCTTCTCCTAGAGGAGACGAGATGGGGGTGGGAGGCGGAGAAGATGGTGAGAGTGTCACCAAATTGGGAGGCAGAGAAGAGGTGAGAATAGGGTGTGAGAAATAGAGTTTGGCCATGGGTGGGATTTGTGGGGGTGTAGGGGGCTAGCAGAGTGAACGAGGGAAAAGGAGAGAAACCTGACGAGCTCATTGAGTTATTGCGGGGAGGAGAGGGGGAGCGCCAACATACCTCTTCAGAAAGTTGCAAAGCTTTGGATGATTGGAGTCCCTCACTTGAGCTCGTCGGCGCCTGAGGCGGTGCTTCAGGTTGGCTAGGTCAAAATAGGTGGCGGATAAAGGTTCCCGGTTCCGTTTGACGTGCACAGCTGACAACTCTCCTCTACTCGCAAATGCCAGTTCCAGGTTGGGACTCACCGTCGGCGCCGGCAACTCTACGGCCGGCAGCTTCTCTGGAGCCGACGCGATCCACAAAGCTAGGGCTCGTCGCAAGGAGAGACTGGAGAGAGAGGAAGTCACAAGCTTGCGAGAGAGCGGCAGATGTCGGGCTGAATTAGGGAGAGATTAGCTATTTGGAGCATGATTCGTGAAATTTGGAGCAGGAAAGTCAATATTGCCTTAGCAAATTTGAGTATGGCAATTTAGAATTGCCGCTAATTAAAAATTCAAATGCCTTTAATGTTAAGTCCTTTTTAGAAACTCTATAATAGGAGGTTTAGAGGCATTTTAATTAAAAATGCTTGTATATTAGAAAGATAATGACTTTTTTTTATAAATGCCACTAGAATAAATGCCGCTAATGGGCAATTTTGCTGTAGTGATTACCTTAGATTAGGGTTTCACTTAATATTGCTCTAAATTAGGGTTAGGGCTCTTCACCCTTTTTAATTAGGGTTTCATGATCTCTTTATCAAGGATCATACCCTAATTATATATATATATATATATATATATATATATATAGAGAGAGAGAGAGAGAGAGAGTCAGGCTAGAATACACTCGAGTGTACGGATCGCACGAATACACTCAAGTGTGTTTGCATATCAAGACTATTTTTTGAAAAATGTAAACCATTGATCTTCAATGTCATACTATAACTAGGCTACGTACAAATTTTGAGCCCATTTGGATGAGTGTAAGTCACTCATCCAAGGGCAACAAAATCGACGCGCGAAACTAATTTGAAATGCATAATTTTGTGGTCTTCATAACATGAGCTATACATATCCAAATGTGCTCAAATTTTGTGTATGAGTTGTTCACGAGATGTTTAAGAAGATCAATGGATTAGATTTTCAAAAAATATATTGCATCATGAAAAACTACTTGAGTGTATTCCGCTCCGAATACACTCGAGTGTATTCTAGCCTGACTATATATATATATATATATTGTATTCATAGTGGAAGTGTTGAGGCTCCAACACTACATGATTATTACTCATGTATGAATTCCTCTCTCCCTCATCCTCTCTAGAATGTTGATTTCTTTAGTCTTAATTAAATTGAATCAACTTGAAATGAAGAGTTGTCATAAAGTATTACGTTTTTGCTTCCAAAAGTATCAAAGGTCAATCACTCTAAAGGTAATAATCACCTAAGTACTTTAGAGGTACAACAATTATAATCAATCTTGATTTACTTTAATAGTACCCATTTAGTTCTAAGATCAATTGTAATTTGAATCAATTCATTCGGTTTTGAAACCAAACCACTCCATTCGGTCTTGAAACTGAATCTTTCATTCGGTCTTGAAACTGAATCCTTTATTCGATCTTGAAATCAAATCCATTCGATCTTGAAACTGAATCATCAACCTTTGCATTGAAACCGAATGGATATCTCAACATTGAAACTGATTGAGTGTTGAAACCGACTGGACATTTCAAATGATTTGAGTTCGTTTACTCTCCAAACGGTCTGAGGACCATTTGATCCAACGGTCTCACGACTGTTTGGACTCAAACGGTCTCACGACCATTTTGAATCAAATGGTATCAAGACCGTTTGGTCCAAACTACCTTGAAACTGAATGGACCAATTAGGGTTCCTCCAATCAAATTGATTTAAGGTTTGTACTCATTGAATCATCAATCGATTGAACTATTGAAGGTACATCAGATTGTAGCCCTTGGATCTCCAACCATCCAGCACAATCGACCATTGACATCCAAACGATCTTGAGACTATTTGGTCTTAAACGGTCTTCAGACCGTTTGACCTCCAAATGGTCTTGAGACCGTTTGGGTCCATCAACCTTGAAAACGATTCCCTCAACTAGGGTTCCAATCAATTCAACCGATTAAGGTTTGAAATTAGTGGATCATCCATACATGGAACCTTAAAAATCAAATCAATTGGTATCATTGGATCATCATCCATCCACATAAGCATTGACCCTCCAAATGGTTTGAAACCGTTTGATCTCAAATAGTCTTGAGACCGTTTACTCCCAAATGGTCTTGAGACCGTTTGGTTTCAATCAATCTTGAAACCGATTGGTTCCAAATTTTGAAACCGTTTGCCCAAGATATTCATTGAGGTGTGTGCTTATGATGATGTCATTATCATCAAGCTTTGATACTTCGAAATCTACTGCCATTCTTATGGTAATTCTATCAATTTGATTAAAAGAATTTCAAGAAGAACAAAATGATCAACAAATGATGAAGAATTGAATGTAATAATAACATTTAAGGGTTTAAGTTATATAGCCCACCTTCAAAGTTGAAACCAAGCTTCAAGCTTAACGTCTATAATGGTGAATGAAGCTTTGTCAACCTCCCAAGGCCTGTCCTCAAGCCTTTGAGCGAAAAGAATTGGCTAGAGTTGAAGATTGAATGGAGAAAAGAAGAAATCAAGCATTGATTTGCGATTTCCACCATGAAATCAAGGTTGAAGATGATTAAGGAGCTTATCTATAGGTTGGAGCACGCCCTCCTATTTATCCTAAGCTCCCTTGTGCTCGGACCAAACAAGGGGAGAAAGAAAATCTAAAAAAGAGTCTCTGTGTGAGTGGGAAATGAAGTGTATGTAAAGGAATTTCAAGGTGAGAGGAAGTTTTATAATAATCCTTCAACTTCCCAATTTGGTGCCACTTATCCCCATCACTTGCTTTCATACGAATCCATCAACCCCACCTTAAAATTCCTCTACATTATCCATGAATTAAAAGAAAACAAATTAAGCAACTGAATCGATATAATAGTCATATCCAAAATTGAGTGGATATTACTTTTCCTTTAACTAATCTGAGTGGGCTCTCCATTCACTTTAGATATTTCGTTGCCTTTTCAAGGAAAAAGAACGTCCACACTTATGTAATTTCCACCATCTCAATTTTGGTTGAAGGGCACTTCCTTTAATATATTTATTTTTGCATTAAATTAAATTAGGGTTTCAATTATGCTTAAATATTGATAATTTTAGTATCAAGATTCTCTCTCCTTCAAAGTGATTCAAATGAGATGCACCTCTCATTTTATTTTCTCTACATGATGCCAAGAAACATTAATAGCTCTCTAGAGGTGTTTTTTTTCATATTGAACCCTAGGTTTTGGGTAAATTGCACGTTACACCAAAACTAGGTTTTAATGCACAAACATTGCTTAACAAGCTCTTTCTTGGTGCTCAAGCTTGTGGCAACGATACATCTGCATCATTTTCATTATTATGATGCTTCAAGACTTGAGGTACATTTTACCGTGTAAAATTTGCAAGTTAACCCCTCAACTTGGGTAATTTACACATTAGTCCAAAACAAGCATAACAATGTTTCAACATTATTAAAAAAGGACTAGAATTGAAACATAAGTTCCTCTTGAGCCGTAATTACTTTTCAAGAGATAAGACCAAGCATATGATTAACTTTATTAAGCAAAACATCTAGGGTTAAGGCATAATCCAGGTCAGGGATGTTACAAATTATAAACCCCTAACAAGGATTTCATCCCCAAAATCCCAAGTAAAGGGAGAAAAATATTATTTATTCATCATATCATCAAGTCTCCACATAACATATTAATGTCATGGATGTACCATATAACTTTGATTAATACATCGTCCTTCCATACAAGGTTATCATTGAACTTTTTGTACATGACACATATTCCATTGTCTTTTTCATTATTGACTATAGAGTCAACTCTGTGTCAGATAGCATTTTTCTTTGTCAGGGATACATTATACGTGCCTCGTTCTATTTAAGTGTCAAACCTCACTAATTCATTACCTTTCTTAATTTATAACTTTATGTGACATGGTTCTTGGTTTTGGGAAGTCTCCCATACTCCTTATTCAGTTTAGTATCTCACTTCCAAGGAAAGGCCAGAGTTACATTTTGTTACCCACTTGTGACTACAAGTATTATCATATATCTGTTGTGTCATCCAAACTACTGACACAACATTAAACTTTCTTATTAACTGTACCAACTGTCTCATTAGTTGTTTATACTTTTGTTATCAGCGAAGGTTACTTACCAATTAAGAACTTATCTTAGAGGTATCTTTTAGAATTATTTTTAACTTGATAAGCTTGTTCCACCATGATTTCACAATTGTTCCTTCAATTAGTACATCCTTGTTGATGTTATGTTTATGCAGAACATAATCCCCTAACAAGTGATGTCCATACTATTTCATGTGATTAAACTAATTTCACAGTTGGCCTTTCTAGGTAACCAACATAAGTCATTTAATTAGGAATTATGCTTTTACTTTTCCATACCACCTAATATTTCTTAGATACCAGAATTTCTTACCTTGGTATCCAACACATGTATCAAAAACACATCACGTACTCATTATTTCCATTTCTCTGTTATTTTTACCAAAGCCTCTTCTTCACTACTCTGGGACAGAGTATTGGATAAGTTTGGGGGGGGTACCCATGTACCAGTGAAGGAGGTATAAAAATTCTCTTGTGCCATTTTGTTCTCCTCCTATATTATAAATTTGTAACCTTGCTCATATAAAATTTTTGAAAATTTTGCTTATTTTGTTCCCATGCATATGTACAAAGTCTCTATATTAGTAAGAACCTGATGCAACTGCTTGCAAAGTTCGTTTTCTATGTGCTTAATGTAATATAAGTGTTGTTATATCTTTCTGATAATGCTTCTTCAAACGAACAGCAGATTACGTTTTTCCATGCCAAAAATTTCGAAAAATATAATAATCTCGCAAACAGCTAAGAGACGAGTATGGAGAAGGAAAAAGCTACCCAAACAGCAAGAATCTTTTGCTTCCCTTTACCCAACAAAAATCCCAAAAAGAGAAAGCGGCCTTATGAGAGTGAATAAAAGCATGAAAGTTGTGCCCTATAAAAGAAAAGAAAAAAATATATATACATAAACACTTGTTTTCCAAAAGTACCCATCTTTAGGCATGGTAGATCCGGGGCAGTGGTACGTAGGATGTGAAATCACTGCTCTAAAGCCAACTAGCTTGGACTGTAGGGACCACTTGCCCGTTAACGGACCCTTACCTGGATGGACTGATGGGAAACAAGAAGAAAAACCAAAAAAGCCTTAGCCTACCCTATACACAACTTTCTGCCCTGAAAATAAAGTTGTTTGGTGTGTAAGCTAACTTCGGAAACATACACCAAAGTCTCGCTGAAGCTGTAGAGAAAGAAAATATTTACTGAAACAATAAGGCAGGAAACACAAGGTCTTTTGTTCGTAGTAGGGCAGCATTATCTCTAAAGGCATCACGATTCTTGTTTTACTTCTTGGCCTGAAAACTATACTGCGCAAGAAGAAGCATCACTAAATAAAGTTTAAATATTGATTGAGGACAATCAAAAAGCTAAGTTTGGGGGAGTTGATAACACCAATTTTTGTGATGTTTTAGGCTGTTTTTCTGTTATCAAAACTTCCCTTTTCTGCTATTTTCCTCTCCTTTATATGCATTTTCACAATAATTGGCCAAGAAATGCTCTTAATCCAATATTTCCATCTTTTGCAGAGTTTTCCTCCTATTTTGGCCCATTTAGCACCAATAAGGCCGTCTCAGCCCACAAACAAGTCCAAGCTGCATCGGCCTCCCTGACGCCCGATATGACCACTGCCCGACAGGGTATGCGCGACACTCTGACGCACAACGAGAGGGTGTTGCGTAGGAAGAAACTGGCGCGTGACACGTCTTCTACCCGACAGGGAGCCCAAGCTCGCCCGACAGCCAAGGCTTGTCGTCCAACACAGACCACCCACCGGTAGGAGCCACTCGCCATGTGACCAACAGCCAAAACCTTCATGCCGGGCGATACCAATATTGGTCGTCGCCAATTCCACGATGATAAAGGGGGACACGTGGCGCCCTGTGCGCCATAGCTTCTCCAACCAGCTGCCTATAAATAGCAGCTACAGGGAGCCGAAAAGATAGCTTGGTCAGTTCGGATACTTCGGAATTCGGACAGTTGGGAGCCTTGAGTGTTCTTCGGAGGAAACTGCGAGAGCAGGTGTATCGTGCCCCAATGCTCGTACCGGATGACACTAGGTGAGCTCTTCCTCATCCCGAGAGGGAGGGGACTGGTTCACCTAGGACTGTGTCGGGCAACACTGAGGGACGATATCGGCTGATGTAGATACGCGACACGAGTGCCCGACACCCATGCCCGACAGTAGAACACGTAGCTCCATGCCCAACACGATATCGAACCCGATATACTTCGCCTGTCATACGTGCCGCCCGAGAGGGTCTATCGACCGACATGAGCGTATCGGCCAGGATCTTTGAGCGATACAGTTGCCCATCAGGCGTGCTGCTCGAGAGGGTGTGCCGCTCGACATGGTTGTATCGGGCTAGGCCCCTGACTGATATCGGGCTGGAGAGCCGTAGTAGCCTCTCGCCATTCTACATCAAGAAGGCGACACCTATCTTTATTTTCTGTCATTTAATTTCTTTACTTATGCATTGTAATTAAGACCCTTTATTTGTCTATGGAAATAGAAGAGCATAATTACTTACTGCTCTGTGCTTGGTACAATATGTTGGATGACTGCTATGTTTGGTAACTGAACTCTAGCTTGCATGTTTGGATCGCGTTTCGCTTAGCTACCGAATCATGTTTTCCCGTCGCAACAACTTCGAGAGTTGTGTTGTGGCTCTAGTGTTTGGTCTGTTTCTGGAGTACGACAGTGCCTGGAACGGAGTCATTTCAGTGACATTCCACTCTAACTTTGAGCCCAGCAACCTCGAGAGGGGTGTCGAGGCTTGGTTAGAGGTATCCGCTTTGAGAGGAGGGGTGCAGGATGTTACCGATGCCGCTTGTTATGCTGTAGTCTTATCCTTCGTACCTTGCTCTAGCCCTAGTTTTATCTTTCTGTTTCTATTGCAAGAAAACCTCTAAAAACTGCTAAATGACTAAAACCTTAAATCTTTCTAGTAACTCCACTTGGAGGTAGTTTTCTTGGTTTGTTCGTGACACCTTACTGCTTCCCTTCTGGGAAATTTATCATCTCTTTATACCTACCAGAGTGTAGCGTGTCGATTCTGGGTTCTCAACACTACCACCCTTGTCCCTGTGTTCGACCCCGTATATCTACTTTGACCCCGTAAAGTTGCGGGGGCCTAGAAGGATTCGGGTTTATAAATGTAAAAGCTCGACTACCTCAAATCCGCCTCCACTTTTGGACGTGTGATTTAGGTCGGTCAGTGCATAAAGTGTTAGGATGCAAAATACCCTAATATGATATAAGATGATGAACTTGAGAAAGTTAGAAGTGATGAGGGAAGTGATACATTCAAGATATGACATGCATCATATTCAACACTTCAAGGCTGATATACCTTTATACACTTCAAAATCAATATACTTGGATGAGCAACACCTGAAGTGTGTTATGTTAATTGTTACATTAAGATACAATGAGTTTAATGCACTTTGATAAGTGAAGGCTAACATACTTGAGAAAGGGGTAAGCCAAGATGATAAAGTATGATGTAATCATACTCCTGTATGGATGAGAAAGAAACTCATACCTTGTGTTGATAATCATTTAGTGGTAAATGATGAGAATAAATATGTATGATTTAATACTTATGATAACAATGTATGCTCCTAGATGTGTGAAGCACTGAATTTGGGTTTGGATCAATAATATGAACATATGAAACCCTAATGTAGTAATGTGATGAGAAACTCTAACTCAGAGTGATGATTATGTAATGTTATATGAAACCCTAATTTGGGAGAAATTTATAAGAAACCTTAATTCAAGGTAATGATGTGTGAAACCCTGACACAGGATGATGTGTTATGAAACCCTAATCCAGGGGGATGCTATGAAATATGAAACCCTAATTTGAAACCCAAACCCTAATATAGGGTGAGGGTATGTGAAGCCCTAATTTTGGGTAATGGGATGACTATCCCTGATTAATATGAAATGGGAATAGTGGTGTTACCCTTGTATTGCATGGTGCTTGTATGTGATATTGTTATAACTTCTATTGTGATTACTAACCATGCAGATATTATGAGATGATGAGCATATCTAGGTATGAGCTATGATATTCTATTCTTGAAATTATTTTATGGGCCTTGTGAGCCATGACATGCCTTGTTGCCTAGTGAGAGGTAACAAGAGATGAAATAAGCCTTGTGAGCCATGTGAGATGCTTGTGAAGCAAGTATTATCTTTACCTTGGTCAGATGCCCTGACGGTATTAGTTACCTAATAAGCGGTAACAAGTGTTCTATGATGAACTGAAGGTTTGAATACCCATATTCCCAAATAATGATGATGAGTTGTTGCGTAATGAGAATGCACCTGATGAGATGAGGGATTGAGTTCCCAATGCTTTATTAAAGATTGAACAAGTACTGGATGAAAGTATTACCCATTCTTTATAGTATTTGTGATAATATTTAATGTTCTGGAAACTTGTTTGATGCTAAAATAATATGGTAATACACTTAATTAATCAAGTGATATCATATAATATAGTTACCCTGACCACAGATCCATCAGTGTCAGAATTGGTTGAATGGTGAAACGGGTTGCTCCGCGGCATAACCCGAAGCACATATTTTTGAATATGTGGGGGTAATTGGGCAATTATATCCTTATGACCCATAGAAATGGCTATAGGCTATATCCTATGTATGGGATTGGTTACATACCATACCCCAATAAGAGTATGGCTATGGGCCATGACTCTACAATATAAATACCAGGCATTGTCTATGGGCCATAACCATGAATGAGAGTATATTTTATGGGCTATAAATCTATAGAGAAGATGCCACTATACCCTGGGAAGTTAATTGTAGTTTGACACATTATGTCTCTACCATATAATCTCGTACTGACTGAGAAGGTTGAGGTCTTAGATTCCAGCTCTTCCATTGACCTTGTGTGGTACTGACACTTACGTATTCTTGGTCGGTTGGAGTATGAGCGGTATACCTCATCTCCTCGGGGCTTAAGTATGATTGTAAAATGTAATCATCTGTGTAGTGTATTTTCTTAAGGTTGAAATACGAGAATCATTGGTTGATGTTACCCTGCTTAGCATATCCTAGAAGGATAAATGTTATACATGTGCTTTAATTCTTTATTGGATAAATGATATGCTATTTTATCAAGTTATAGCTGAAATGCTTTGAATAAGAATATTGTTCTAATCTGAGTAGACATTGATCTATATGCTATTGAATATATATATATCTTCTTCTCAGTTTTATTCTATTAAACTGCAATAATATTGTTTTTGGCAGAGAGTTATATCTCTCGGTGGGGAAATTTACAATTGTCTCACCCCCGTGGGATCCAACATTGTTTTTAGGTGAACGTGGACAAGGAAGTAGAAATCATAAAGTAAGGGAAGGATAGAAGCAGCAGGAACAATAGTAATATCTCAGGTGGAGATACGGTCTGTCATGTTAAGTAGTTAAGAGTCCTATGTGTCATCTCTGTACTCTCAGGTCCTCGGAGTCAGTAGTTGTTTCAAAAAGGATCGATCTGAGATTTTGGCTTGATGACTCAAGGTTCTTATGTTGCATGTGTATATAGCAGGTGATGTTTGTAATCCTTGAGATGAGATGATACAAGTTATGTACTTATGAACCAGAATGTAATGGAATTACTTTGGCTCTTTTTGAAAGAGTTTTCCAAGTATGGATCTCTTTGTAAATGGTTTTAATTTTTAGTGATTTTCAGTAATCCGTTGTTAATGAAACGCTTCCACTTAAGTAAATCATGTTTTGTTTGAATGGTGTGTACTAAATTAGTGGTATCAGAGCTCTAGGTTCGCTGAGTCTACAGAGACACAGGATTAAGGTTGTTGAGTTTGTTCTAGTGTCTTTCAGTGTATCTGATAGTGTCTTCTACTCATATAGGAGAAGAAGAACTTGAAGATGTCTAGATCACACAAAGAACATACTGCTGGAAGCAGTGTTGCTGCACCAGGAAGAGGTGCAAGGGACCAGGAAGAGGTGCAAGGGACCAGAATAGGGGGAACCAAAACCTGAACATCCCCAGTTTGACCCAGCCATGATAGAGAACCCAGCTTTCCATGTTCTACTTGAGCAATTTAGGATAGCTATGATACATATAGTGGACCGTGCCATTGCAATACAACCCAGATTTCCAACCCCCAATGATGAAGTTTTGGACTCGAACAATATTCTTAATCAAAATCAGCATGTTGAAGCAATAGAAAATGTTAGAAGGAATAGGTTGCAACATAAAAGTAGAATCTGCCACAAGTGTGGGAAGCCTGGACATTTTAGAAGGAACTGTCCAACAAAGAATATGGAAGAGAGAATCAAGAAGAGGCCTAATCAAACCCAGGAACAGAGGACTAGTAGTTCCAAAAAGGGAAAGCTTTTGGTACCACTAGTACAACCAATGTCTAATACACCAAGGCAATGGCTACCCAAAAGGGGTAAAGGACCATCTATGCCACAGTGGGAGAATAGAAACTGTTATAAATGTGGGAAGATGGGACATATGATGAAAGATTGTTGGGTTAAAGATGTGAGTGTAACCCAGCCGCCAAGACAGAGTCAGCAGAACTCTCATAGGCAGTGGTGTAGTAGTGACACCCGAGGACGTGGACATGCATCCCAAGCTGGCTCATCTTCATACAATAACCGAAAGCATAGTCAGCAACTAGAAACGACAAGATTCTATGAAAAGAATCATCCTGAGGAAGTGACCAATTTGTGAGTCAAAAATAGGTCAGATGAAATAATATCATTTTGATATATCATTTTATAATTTTATGAGTTAAAAGTGAAAAAGTAGTCACAGTCGATCTTCCCTCAATTAGTCTTATGAGGAAACAAGGAAGATGAGGATTTATATTTTGTTTAGTATTCTTTTAAAATTCTATATTATCGCTCTTATCTGTGAAAGAGGATAAAATATAGAAGTGATGCTTGGTGAAAATCCAAGTATATTAAATCTTATGTATATAATGATACGAAAAGTAAGGAATATGATAGTACACAAAGTGTATACAACATAATCTCATTATTTGTATACCCTGGCCAGGTATTCGAGTATTGAAGACAAGGTGAGTATGAAACTCCTAGATTGTCATCTTTTTTATTATCCTAATCAAGTAGTCATTCTGAGACAATCTAATGAGTATAATGAAACTGGGAATATGATATGGACATTTGTATAACATCCCAAGTGCAATAAAATGGAATCTGAGATGATCTCAGATCAATTTGTGAATATGACAAAATAAAGAGTATAATCCTCATAAGAAGAGAATGAGGACAAGAGAGGATGATAGTCTCTTCTCTTTAATAAACAACCCTAAATGATTATGGGGTGATAAGAAAAATGTGTTTCTTTGTGTTCTCTCTTTTTGGAACATAGCAATCAAGTGAGTACTGTAACACTTTATGTGAATGGATTAGAAATAATCTAATGATGCATACTTAGAAATGTATCAATTTATCTTGGACTTCAGTTCCAAGACAAGGATATATGTAATAAATAATGTTCCAAAGCTGAAAGAAAGATCTTCTTATATGTATGTTAGTCCAGTGAAGGTTATTTAGCGGGTTCGCTTGTGCCTTGTAGAAGCTGCAATATGCTTCTTTGTTGTAGCCTCCTTCTTTTCTCATTTGGAAACAGCCAGAACAAGTGCAAAGCTCTCAAGATGGAAGCTTGAGAGCTCTTGAAAACACTTGTGGCTGCTTCCTCCTTAAGAAGATGGAACCGGAATGCCCAGATTCCATCCGGAAGTCACCCGCAAAAGACTCATGCTGTCTCTGTAGATGGTCCTAAACCATCGCAGAAGACAGACTATTATAAGAAAGTGACCTTCCTCAGAAGCTACCATATCAAGAAAAATTCTCCCGCTCTCTATCTGCGGTAGTCGACGGCTAGCTGTCTTGGGGTTTTTATGTTTCTGCCCGACAGTTGTTGCTTCCGCTTGGCTGGAGGTTTTCCTTGTGTGATCCGTCCCTGTTATCAAGTCAAACGATCATCTAAATGTTAGGTCGGCAAAGACAGAAATCACGATAAGACTTATTTCAAAATCTGGGTATCATCCATCAAAAGGAAGCTCAAGACGATACAGGGTTGGACGATACAAGGAGGGCTGTGCGGCACACCCACCGCTCGACACGGATGTATCGGGCGATAAGGTCTCCAAAGATCAAAAGCCCGTTAGGACGTCACAAAATCGGGCAATAAGGCGTATCGGGCAAACACTATCGGGCGTTATTTTCGTGCTTAACTGCGTTGGGCGATACAAAATCGACTAGGCTCATAAAACTCGATAAGCAACACGATATGAAAACTCGTGTCGGGCGATAAGCATGCCTGGAACTATTTTGGACACGCGATTTGTAGGGTCTTCCCTCTTGGCGATACCTTTGCTCATAAGAGCCATCGCCCGATGCAAGAGTGAAGGCAGACTGGCCGACACACGAGCAAGGGTTGATCACTGCATGTGTTACAAGTGGCTAAAAGAGAAGTGAGTCAGCCTGACATGCTGAGCCCACCTTGCTATATATAGTAAGCTCGGCTGGGGGTAAAACAGGCATTTCTGGGGCGGCGTCGGCTGACTAGTTAGGCAATTCCCGAGACGATGGTCACGATACGATGGTTGCTCGGGAATACCATCCGCCACGGCCCTTGCAGTGCCCCAGAAACTGCAGCCTGATACAAGCGTGACTGCGCGCCAACTGAGCTGCTGCCCGACAGGACTTAAAATAGGCGGCCGAAAACCAAAGCTAAGCGGAAGAAGAACATCATTGGTTTAGGGTTAAGTCCCCGACCTCAGAAAGTATGACAACATTGGCCCATAAAACAGAGGAGTCGGTGCGCTCGGCGCATGCACCGGCTCAGGCCTTATCACAATTCATAAATTTTGTTTTTATAGGTAAAGCATCCTACTTTAAGAAAGAAAGAAAAACTCGGGCTGCCTCCCGAGGAGCGCTGAAATTTGCGTCGCCAGCTCGAACGGTGTAGTATCATCTTGTTCAGCTCTCGATTGTACCCATATCTTGCAGACTGATCTCTGCTCTCCTGACAAATGCTTCATCTTCATAGAACCTTTTCACCCTATGCCCATTTACTTGAAAGACCCTGGTCGGATCGTCTTTATCATAGAGCTCCATCATTCCCGATGGGTATATTTTCGACACTATGAACGGTCTGGACCACCTCGTTTGTAACTTCCTGGGGAAAAGACGAATAGAGGACTTGAATAACAAGACCTTATCCCCTTCGCTTACATCTTTTCTCCTAAGGTGGGCATCGTGCCACAATTTCGTCCTCTGTTTGTAGATTTTTGCATTTTCATAGGCGTTCATTCTCATCTCTTCGAGCTCTTGAAGCTGCAAAAACCTTTTTTCTTCTGCTTTGTTGAGGTCCATATTTAGGAACTTGATTGCCCAAAGGGCCTTGTGTTCCAACTCCAAATGCAGGTGGCAGGACTTTCCATAGATGAGACGGTAGGGGGTGGTTCCAATGGGTGTTTTGTAAGCAGTACGGTAGGCCCAAAGTGCATCATCAAGCTTCATGGACCAGTCATTCCTTGTTTGGTTGACAGTTTTCTCCAAGATCTGCTTGATTTGCCTATTGGAAACCTCTACCTGCCCAGACTTCTGCGGGTGGTAGGGTGTAGCGATCTTGTGCCTCACTCCGTACTTGCGTAGAAGTGCTTCAAACTGTCTTTCTCCAAAGTGCGACCCTCCGTCGCTTATAACAGTGTGCGGTACACCGAAACGAGGGAAGATGGTCTTCTCAAAGAGCTTGATAACCGACTTGGCGTCACAGGTTTGGGTGGCTACCGCTTCCACCCACTTCGATACATAATCTACTGCCACGAGTATGTATTGATACCCCCGAGATGGGGGAAACGGTCCCATATAGTCGATCCCCCATACGTCAAATATTTCTACTTCGATCCAGCTTGCCATTGGCATTTCATTCCTCCGCCCTATGTTTCCTGTAAACTGGCACCCCTTGCAAACCTTCACAAATTGTGCATCGTCTTTAAACAAGGTGGGCCAGTAGAAACCTGACTGTAGCACTTTTGCAGCTGTTCTCTCGCTACCCAGGTGTCCACCGTAGGGGGAGGTGTGGCATTCTTTCAGGATGTCTGCGGTTTCTTCCTTTGGGATGCACCACCTGTATAAGTTGTCAGCGCATCTTATGAATAGGAGAGGATCATCCCAGTAGTAGTTTTTGACATCCGCAAATAGCTTGTTTTTCTGATTGTACGTGATGTCAGGAGGCAGTTCTCCGCAGGCAAGATAATTGCAGATGTCTGCAAACCAGGGTAAACTTTCTTCTTGAGCTTCTGCCAACATTAGAGCCTCGTCGGCATAGTCGTCGTTGATTTGAGGCCCTCTATCTCTCAGTCATGATCCTTGATAGGTGGTCTGCGACCACATTCCCTGCGCCCTTCTTGTCGATTATTTCATGGTCAAACTCTTGGAGCAATAAGGCCCACCTCAACAGTCTGGGCTTTGCGTCTTTCTTTTGCATTAAGTATTTTATTGCCCCATGATCTGTGTATACCTTGACCTTTGCTCCGATGAGATATGACCTGAATTTATCAAACGCGAAGACGATCGCGAGCATATCCTTCTCAGTCGTTGTGTAGTTTACTTGAGCCTCGTCCAACGTGCGACTAGCGTAGCAAATCACATGGTGCCTTTTGTCTTTCTTTTGCCCCAGGACTGCTCCAACTGCGTAGTCGCTAGCGTCGCACATTAGCTCAAAAGGTAAACCCCATTCTGGCGCTTGAAGGATAGGTGGTGATACCAAAGCATTTTTAAGGGCCTGAAAAGCACCTAGACAATCGTTAGAGAAAACAAATTCAGCGTCTTTTACCAGAAGATTGGACAATGGTTTGGAAATCTTTGAGAAGTCCTTGATGAATCTTCAGTAATATCCTGCGTGCCCGAGGAAGCTTCGCACCCCCGTCACAGATCTCGGTGGAGGAAGCTTGGATATTGCTTCAACCTTGCTTGCGTCCACCTCGATCCCACGCTCCGAGATCTTATGCCCAAGGACGATGCCCTCCCGCACCATGAAATGGCACTTCTCCCAGTTTAGAACTAGGTTGTTCTCCTCGCACCTTTGAAGGACCAATGATAGATTCTTCAGACAGCTATCGAAGTTCTTCCCATAGATGGAAAAGTCGTCCATGAAAACTTCTACGATGTCTTCTAGAAAATCTGAGAACATCGATATCATGCATCGTTGAAAGGTGGCAGGGGCGTTGCAGAGTCCGAAGGGCATCCTTCGGAAGGCATAAGTGCCGTAAAGGCAGGTGAATGTTGTTTTCTCTTGATCGTCGGGCAAGATGGGTACCTAGTAAAAACCTGAAAAGCCATCAATAAAACAAAAGAAATCATGATGCGCTAACCTTTCAAGAACTTGGTCAATAAAAGGTAGCGGAAAATGATCCTTCTTTGTAGCATGATTTAGCTTTCGGTAATCTATGCACATCCGCCAGCCAGTGACGGTCCTTACCGTTACCTCGTCGCCCTTCTCACCCTTAACCAGTGTCATTCCGCCCTTTTTGGGCACTACGTGGATCAGACTTATCCAATTGCTATCGCTGATTGGGTAAATGATCCCCGCATCCCTAATCTTTATTACCTCTTTCTTGACGACCTCGTTGAGCATTTGGTTCAGCTTCCTCTGGGGTTAAGCCAGAGGCTTGGCAGATTCATCCAAGTTGATGTGATGTATGCACAGGGCGGGGCTAAGGCCTTTGATATCATCTACTGAATATCCTATAGCTCTCATGTGGAGCCTTAACTCCTCAAGGAGTCGGTCCAGCTGGTCACTTGAAAGATCGACATTTATGATGACGGGGTTTCTGTGTTCTTCATCTAAGAACTCGTACTTCAGGCCTTCGGGCAACGCTTTTAACTCTGGCTTTGGCCTAGGTGTCTTCTCCTGAGGCTCCTCCTCGAGAGAGGCATACTTCGCAAACTCCACCACTGTATCCTCTTCTTGCAAATCTTCGTCAGAAAGGTTGAAGAGGTTGAGGTGCTTCACGAACTCAGGATCTTCAAGGTCGGGATCTTGACAGTTTATAGCCGTCAAGAGGGGGTCTACTGTCCGGATATCTCCCTCTACTTCCTCACAGAATTTATTGTAGCTATCTACGAAACATGCTGATTCAGATAGGGATGGGCTCTTCATGATCTCCTTCAGCTTGAAGTCGATATGGTCATTTCCGACCCTTAAGGTGATCATCCCCTTGGAAACATCAATCAGCGCTCTCCCTGTTGCCAAGAAGGGGTGACCAAAGATGATCGGGCAACGGGGGTCTTCAGCTGTGTCGATGACGACTATATCGCAAGGGATGAAGAAGTCACCAACCCTGATCGGCACATCTTCGACAATGTCGATGGGTCTCTTAAAGGTGTGATCCGCTAGTTCAATCCGCATGTTGGTTCGAACCATGTCGGTCAAGCCCACCCTTTGCGCGAAACTTAGGGGCATGAGGCTTATGCTTGCCCCCAAGTCTGCTAGACCTTTACGCTTGACGTTGTCTCCGATGGCGAACGGGATTGTGAAAGCTCCGGGATCCCTTCTCTTATTTGGTGTGTCGGGCTTCACGAAGGATGAGGAAGCGGATGCTAGGTGCACGGTCTCAATCCTTCCTCTTCCCCTTTTCTTCGTTATAAGGTCCTTGAGGAACTTAGCGTAAATCGGCATCTCCTCCAAGGCATCAAGGAGGGGGACTTCTAGATGCAGTTTCCTGATCGAGTCCATGAACCTTTCGTGACGCCTTTTCAGATTTGCCTTGATCAGCTTATGTGGAAACAACAACCTTGGAGCATAAGGATTCCTCCCACCAGGTAGCTCATCGGAAGGCTTCCGTGCAGGCCATTGAGCTTCTGCTTGTCCACCTTCGCCCTCTGCTGGAATGATACTTTCCGACCTAGGTTCAGGTTCTGGTTCGGCATCAGCTGTGCGCTCCACCGTCTTCCCAGACCTCAGTACCGCCATTCTGGCAGTTTCCGGATATGAGAGTGTCTTTCCCGCAGGGTTCTTTATCAGAGCTGCCATCTGGGCCAATTGTTGATCGACTTCCCATTGGCGCATCCGCAGACTTGTCATCTGGTGTTGCATGGAATTCTGAGCTCCAGGGCTGGGAAGTGTACCCTGCACCAACCGGTTGATGATAGAGTCTTGTCTTTTTATGAAAGCATGCAACTGGCCAACCAGGTTGGGCTGGTGCGAAATCTCATCTCGGCCTTGACGTTCACCTTCAAACGGAGATTTCTCACAACGAGACATGGCGAAATATCTCGAAGGAACAGGTCACTGCTCTTTAGAGTTCCTAAAATGGCACGAGAAATCAAGTTTAGAAGATAGATTTATTAATTTCAAACAGAGAATAATAGTAAAGAAAAAAAAAGAAAAAGAGTGCTGTCAAACTCATTGCTAAGCTTGAGGCACAAGAGTGTAGTTAGTGGATTCATATTCGTCAATAGTGCCATTTTGCCTTGTCCCCGTCAACGACGCCAAAAAGTTGACTGGCCTAAATCGCACGTCCAAAAGTGGAGGCGGATTTGTGGTAGTCGAGCTTTTAAATTTATAAACCCGAATCCTTCTAGGCCCCCACAACTTTGTTTATGGGGTCGAAGTAGATATATGGGGTCGAACACAAGGACAAGGGTGGTAGTGTTGAGAACCCAGAAACGACACACTACACTCCGGCATAAATTCCCCAGAAGGGAAGCAGTAAGGTGTCACGAACAAAACAAGAAAACTACCTCCAAGTGGAGTTACTAGAAAGATTTAAGGTTTTAGTCATTTAGCAGTTTTTAGAGGTTTTCTTGCAACATAAACAGAAAGATAAAACTAGGGATAGAGAAAGGTATGAAGGATAAGACTACAGCGTAACAAGCGGCACCGGTAACATCCTGCACCCCTCCTCTAAGAGCGGATACCTCTAACCAAGCCTCGACACCCCTCTCGAGGTTGTTGGGCTCAAAGTTAGAGTGGAATGTCACTGAAATGACTCCGTTCCAGGCACTCTCGTACTCCAGAAACGGACCAAACACTAGAGCCACAACACAACTCTCGAAGTTGTTGCGACGGGAAAACACGATTCGGTAGCTAAGCGAAACGCGATCCAAACATGCAAGCTAGAGTTCAGTTATCAAACATAGCAATCATCCAACATATTGTACCAAGCACAGAGCAGTAAGTAATTAAGCTCTTCTATTTCCATAGACAAATAAAGGGTCTTAATTACAATGCATAAGTAAAGAAATTAAATGACAGAAAATAAAGATAGGTGTTGCCTTCTTGATGTAGAAGGGCGACAGGCTACTACGGCTCTCCAGCCTGATATCGGTCAGGGGCCTAGCCCGATACAGCCATGTCGGGCGGCACACCCTCTCGAGCAGCATGCCTGATGGGCAACTGTATCGCTCAAGGATCCTGGCCGATACACTCATGTCGGTCGATAGACCCCCTCAGGCGGCACGTATGACGGGCGAAGCGTATCAGGTTCGATATCGTGTCGGGCATGGAGCTACGCGTTCTACTGTCGGGCATGGGTGTCGGGCACTCGTGTCGCATATCTACATCGACCGATATCGGCCCTAAGTGTCGCCCAGCACAGTCCTAGGTGAACCAGTCCCCTCCCTCTCGGGATGAGGAAGAGCTCACCTAGTGTCGTCTGGTACGAGCACTGGGGCACGATACGCCTGCTCTCGCAATTTCCTCTGAAGAACACTCAAGGATCCCAACTGTCCGAATTCCGAAGTATCCGAACTGACCAAGCTGTCTTTTTGGCTCCCTATAGCTGCTATTTATAGGTAGCTGGTTGGAGAAGCTATGGTGCATAGGGCGCCACGTATCCCCCTTTATCATCATGGAATTGGCGACGACTGATATTGGTATCGCCCGACATGAAGGTGTTGGCTGTTGGTCACATGGCGAGTGGCACCTACCGGTGGGTGGTCTGTGTCGGACGACAAGCCTTTGCTGTCGGGCGATCTTGGGCTCCCTTTCGGGTAGAAGACGTGTCGCCCGCCAGTTTCTTCCTGCGCAGCATCCTCTCATTGCGCGTCACAGTGTCGTGCATACCCTGTCGGGAAGTGGTCATATCGAGCGTCAGGGAGGCCGATGCAGCTTGGACTTGTTTATGGGCCGAGACGGCCTTATTGGTGCTAAATGGGCCAAAATAGGAGGAAAACTCTGCAAAAGATGGAAATATTGGATTAAGAGCATTGCTTGGCCAATTATTGCGAAAATGCATATAAAAGAGAGGAAAATAGCAGAAAAGGGCAGTTTTGATAATAGAATAAAGGCCAAAAACATCACAAAAATTGGTGTTATCAACTCCCCCAAACTTTGGTTTTTGATTGTCCTCAATCAGAATTTAAACTTTATTTAGTGATGCTTCTTCTTGCGTAGTATAGTTTTTAGGCCAAGAAGTAAAACAAGAATCACGATGCCTTTAGAGATAATGCTGCCCCACTACGAACAAAAGACCTTGTGTTTCCTTCCTTATTGTTTCAGTAAATATTTTCTTTCTCTACAGCTTCAGTGGGACTTTGGTGTATGTTTCCGAAGTTAGCTTACGCACCAAACAACTTTATTTTCAGGGTAGAAAGTTCTGTATAGGGTAGGCTAAGGCTTTTTGGGTTTTTCTTCTTGTTTCCCATCAGTCCATCCAGGTAAAGGTCCGTTAACGGGCAAGTGGTCCCTGCAGTCCAAGCCAGTTGGCTTTAGAGCAGTGATTTCACATCCTACGTACCACTGCCCCAGATCTACCATGCCTAAAGATGGGTACTTTTGGAAAACAAGCAGGTATATATATATATATATATATATATATATATATATATATATATATATATATATATATATATATATATATATATTTCTTTTCTTTTATTGGGCACAACTCTCATGATTTTATTCACACTCATAAGGCTTCTCTCTCTTTTTGGGATTTTCGTTGGGTAAAGGGGAAACAAAGAGATTTCTGCTATTTGGGCAGCTTTTTCCTTCTCCATACTCGTCTCTTAGCTGTTTGTGAGATTATTATAATTTTTGAATTTTTTTGCATGGAAAAATGTAATCTTCTGTTCGTTTGAAGCAGAATTATTAGAAAGATATAACGGAACTTGTATCTTGTTAAGCACAAAGAAAACTAACTTTGCAAGCAGTTGCATCAGGTTTTTACTAATATAGGCTTTGTACATAAGCATGGGAACAAAATAAGCAGAATTTTTCAAACTTTTAAAATTTTTGACATAAACATATATATGTACAAATGATACAGGCAAGAACAAAAGAATAAAGAATTGGAGACAAAAGAATGAAGAAGACTAAGTTAAGAAATTCAGACAAAATTTGTACCTCCCTCATTGGTACATGGTACCCCCCCAAACTTGCTCCACACTCTGTCCCAGAGTTGTGAAGTAGTTAAGGTGAGATAATGTTTATTCCAGTGAGGTTGCTCTTGCGTCAGCCAGAAGCTCCCACACATATTCGCCCCTTCTGCTGTGATAGACGATGTGGTTGAGCTGGTCAGGCGTTTCCTTATTTGCTATCCATTCCAGGACATAGATTCCGCAGTCGTTGGATAATGGAAGTTGCTGTGGACTGTGGTGGCAGAACTAGAGTTCGTGCCATTTGCTTTCTTGCAAGTCCATGTGTGGTTGTATCATCTTTGCCACCTCATCGTAGTATTTGCGGACCAGGCGTTCGATGGGTGTCAAAGGCTCTGATGTACACGACACTGGATGGTTCCTGTTGCTGTCCGAGCTGTTGTAGAAAATTCCTGCTCGCTGCCGGGTGTACACAGTTAGGAGTGTCTTATGATTGTAATGCAGAATTGGCAAAAACATAGTCCCTGGAATCCTACCTCTCAATTCTTCCAGAAAATTTTTCTTCGCTCTTGTTTCATCGGCGAGGCAGACGTCGTTGAAAAGCATGGGCGGGGTTATGTATGCATCTTCTAGCTTTGGCTGTATATATTGGATGTAAGCGGCTGCAACTATTACAGCCAAGAACCCACCTTCCTTCACTATGTCCCTTAGATCGTCGACCGGGACTACGATGTCGCCTGCCTGAAAGGCGACAACTGATGGGGTAGAATCAGCTAGCTTCAGCTGGATAATATTGACCTGCTCCAGTGTGAGGGTTGCACACGAAAAGCGGTCAAAATTTGAGATCAGCCCTTCGGAAGCTTTAGGCGAAGCAGTGTCCTCCATCCCGTGCACCTTCTTCAGGACCATCAACTCCTTGCCTGCCCCATGTTTGAAGGTCGTCACCCCTTCTTCTTTTTTTGAGGGGCTGCTGGACTGAGAAGAGTCTTCTTCCAGGTCACTGTCCAGTAGCTGCTCCGGTACCCCTACGTCCCAGAAATAGCGCTTGTCCTTGATTAGCAACATGGCATAAATGCCCCTGCGTTGATAGAAGGACATGCCTTTGAGGACCCCTAGGTTTCCAAATGTGTTGAGCGCCTCAATGGCACCCAGGATGACGATATCGCTGTTTCCACTCCCCTCTTCTGCCTGAACGGGGAGTTCTCGGAGAGAAAAGAAGTTCCAAGGACCTTGATGTCGTTGGCTTCCTCACTTTATAGCTCATAGCAGACGTATTGGCAGGAGTCTCAGCTTCCTATCAGTAACAACTTTGGGGATCTTATAACGCATGCAGATACAGTATCCGAAAAGTTGACCGGCCTAAATCGCGCATCCAAAAGTGGAGGCGGATTTGAGGTAGTCGAGCTTTTACATTTATAAACCCCAATCCTTCTAGGCCCCCGCAACTTTGTTTACGGGGTCGAAGTAGATATATAGGGTCGAACACAGGGACAAGGGTGGTAGTGTTGAGAACCCAGAATCGACACGCTACACTCCGACAGGTATAAAGAGATGATAAATTCCCCAGAAGGGAAGCAGTAAGGTGTCACGAACAAAACAAGAAAACTACCTCCAAGTGGAGTTACTAGAAAGATTTAAGGTTTTAGTCATTTAGCAGTTTTTAGAGGTTTTCTTGCAACAGAAACAGAAAGATAAAACTAGGGATAGAGCAAGGTACGAAGGATAAGACTACAACATAACAAGCGGCACCGGTAACATCCTACACCCTCCTCTCAGAGCAGATACCTCTAACCAAGCCTCGGCACCCCTCTCGAGGTTGCTGGGCTCAAAGTTAGAGTGGAATGTCACTGAAACGACTCCGTTCTAGGCACTCTCATACTCCAGAAACAGACCAAACACTAGAGCCACAACACAACTCTCGAAGTTGTTGCGACGGGAAAACACGATTCGGTAGCTAAGCGAAACGCGATCCAAACATGCAAGCTAGAGTTCAATTATCAAACATAGCAGTCATCCAACATATTGTACCAAGCACATAGCAGTAAGTAATTAAGCTCTTCTATTTCCATAGATAAATAAAGGGTCTTAATTACAATGCATAAGTAAAGAATTAAATGACAGAAAATAAAGATAGGTGTCGCCTTCTTGATGTAGAAGGGCGACAGGCTACTACGGCTCTCCAGCCCGATATCGGTCAGGGGCCTAGCCCGATACAGCCATGTCGGGTGGCACACCCTCTCGAGCAGCACGCCTAACGGGCAACTGTATCGCTCAAGGATCCTGGCTGATATGCTCATGTCGGTCGATAGACCCTCTTGGGCGGCACGCATGATGGACGAAGCGTATCAGGTTCGATATCGTGTCGGGCATGGAGCTACGCGTTCTATTGTCAGGCATGGGTGTCGGGCACTCGTGTCGTGTATCTACATCGGCCGATATCGGCCCTCAGTGTCGCCCGACACAGTCCTAGGTGAACCAGTCCCCTCCCTCTCGGGATGAGGAAGAGCTCACCTAGTGTCGGCCGGTACGAGCACTGGGGCACGATACGCCTGCTCTCGCAGTTTCCTCCGAAGAACACTCAAGGCTCCCAACTGTCCGAATTCCAAAGTATCCAAACTGACCATGCTATCTTTTTGGCTCCCTGTAGCTGCTATTTATAGGCAGCTGGTTGGAGAAGCTATGGTGCACAGGGCACCACGTGTCCCCCTTTATCATCGTGGAATTGGCGAAGACCGATATTGGTATCGCCTGGCATGAAGGTGTTAGCTGTTGGTCACATGGCAAGCGACGCCTTCCGGTGGGTGGTCTGTGTCGGACGACAAGCCTTGGCTGTCGGGCGAGCTTGGGCTCCCTGCCGGGTAGAAGACGTGTCGCCCACCAGTTTTTTCCTGCGCATCACCCTCTCGTTATGCGTCAGAGTGTCGCGCATACCCTGTTGGGAAGTGGTCAGATCGGGCGTCAGGGAGGCCGATGTAACTTGGACTTGTTTGTGGGCCGGGACGGCCTCATTGGTGCTAAATGGGCCAAAATAGGAGGAAAACTATGCAAAAGATGGAAATATTGGATTAAGAGCATTGCTTGGCCAATTATTGCGAAAATGCATATAAAGGAGAGGAAAATAGCAGAAAAGGACAGTTTTGATAACAGAAAAACAGCTTAAAACATCACAAAAATTGGTGTTATCATGCACTAATCCTGCATTTATCATATAATGTATTATTCATAAAATAATGCATTTAAATTGTCCAATCATCATCAATTGATATGGACTCATCTTAGGTTGAGACATTGTTGATATAAGGTTGTCCGTCATCCACTACTTTAGGTGTTTCATATAATATCCTTTATTTTTAAATAGGGATTGTTATTAAAATACCCTAAATTAGGGTTTTCTCATATCATCACCCTAGATTAGTGTTGCACCATTAACTTAGATTAGGGTTTCACTTAATATTTCCCTAAATTAGGGTTAGGTCTCATCACCCTTTTTAATTAGGGTTTCATGATCTCTTTATCAATGATGATACTATATATATATATATATATATATATATATATATATATATATATATATAGACACACACACACACACATATATATATATATATATATATATATATATATATATATATATATATATATATATATATATATATATATATATTCTATTCATAGTGGAAGTGTTGAGGCTCCACCACTACATGATTATCACTCATGTATGAATTCCTCTCTCTCTCTCATCCTCTCTAGAATGTTGATTTCTTTAGTCTCAATTAAATTGAATCAACATGAAATGAAGAGTTGTCATAAAGTATTATGTTTTTGCTTCCATAAGCATCAAAGGTTAATCAATCTAAAGGTACTAATCACCTCAGTAATTTAGAGGTATAACCATTGTAATCAATCTTAAGTTACTTTAATAGTACCCATTTAGATCTAAGATCAATTGTTATTTGAATCAATTCATTCGGTTTTGAAACCGAATCACTCCATTCGGTCTTGAAACCAAATCTTTCATTCGGTCTTGAAACTAAATCCTTTATTCGATCTTGAAATCAAATCCATTCCATCTTGAAACCAAATCATCATCCTTTCCATTGAAACCAAATGGATATCTCAACATTGAAACTGATTCAATGTTGAAATCGATTGGACATTTCAAATGGTTTGAGTTCGTTTACTATCCAAACGGTCTGAGGACCATTTGATCCCAAACGGTCTCACGACCGTTTGGACTCAAACGGTCTCAAGACTGTTTGGTTGAAACTACCTTGAAACCGAATGGACCAATTAGGGTTCCTCCAATCAAATTGATTTAAGGTTTGTACTCATTGAATCATCAATCGATTGAACTATTGAAGGTACATCAGATTGTAGCCCTTGGATCTCCAACCATCCAACACAATCGACCATTGACCTCCAAAAAGTCTTGAGACCATTTGTTCTTAAACTGTCTTGAGACCGTTTGGGTCAATCAACCTTGAAAATGATTCCCTCAACTAGGGTTCCAATCAATTCAACCGATTAAGGTTTGAAATTAGTGGATCATCCATACATGGAACCTTAAAAATCAAATCAATTGGTATCATTGGATTATCATCCATCCACATCAGAATTGATCCTCCAAATGGTTTGAAACTGTTTGATCTCAAACGGTCTTGAGACCGTTTACTCCCAAATGGTCTTAAGACCATTTGGTTTCAATCGATCTTGAAACTGATTGGTTCCAAATGTTGAAATCGTTTGCCCAAGATATTCATTGAGGTGTGTTATTATGATGATGTCATCATAATCATGCTTTGATCCTTCAAAATATACTGCCATTCTTATGGTAATTCTATCAATTTGATCAAAAGAATTTCAAGAAGAACAAAATGATCAACAAATGATGAAGAATTGAATGTAATAATAACATTTACGGGTTTAAGTTATATAACCCTCCCCTCAAAGTTGAAACCAAGCTTCAAGATTCACGTATCTAATGGTGAATGAATCTATCTCAACCTCCTAAGGTCCGTCCTCAAGCCTTTGAGTGAAAAGAATTGGCTAGGGTTGAAGATAGAATGGAGAAAAGAAGAAATCAAGCATTGATTTGCGATTTCCACCATGAAATCAAGGTTGAAGATGATTAAGGATCTTACCTACAGGTTGGGGCACGTCCTCCTATTTCTCCTAAGCTCCCTTGTGCTCGGCCCAAACAAAGGGAGAAAAAAAATCTGAAAACGAGTCTTTGTGTGAGTGGGAAATGAAGTGTATGTAAAGGAATTTCAAGGTGAGAGAAAGTTTTATAATAACCCTTCCAATCCCAAATTTGGCGCCACTTATCCCCCTCAATTCCTTGAATACGAATTCATCAACCTCACCTTCAAATTCCTCTCCATTATCCATAAATTAAAAGAAAAAAAAATTAAGCACCTTAATCAATATAATAGTAATATCCAAAATTGAGTGGATATTACGTTTCCTTTAACTAATGTGAGTGGGCTCTCCACTCACTTTAGATATTTCGTTGCCTTTGTAAGGAAAAAGAACATTCACACTTATGTAATTTCAACCATCTCAATTTTGGTTGAAGGTCACTTCCATTAATATATTTATTTTTTCATTAAATTAAATTAGGGTTTCAATTATGCTTAAATATTGATTATTTTAATATCAAGATTCTCTCTCCTTCAAAGTGATTCAAATGAAGCCCCTCTCATTTGCTTTTCTCTAAATGATGCCAAGAAACATTGGGGACTCTTTAAAGGTGGTAATTGGCATATTGAACCCTAGGTTTTGGGTAAATTGCACATTACACCAAAACTAGGTTTTAATGCACAAACATTGCTTAACAAGCTCTTTCTTGGTGCTCAGGCTTGTGGCAGCCATACCTTTGCATCATTTGTATTCTTATGATGCTTCAACACTTGAGGAACATTTTACCATGTAACATTTGTAAGTTAACCCCTCAACGTTGGTAATTTGCAATTTAGTCCAAAACAAGCAAAATAGTGTTTCAACATTATTCAAAAAGGACTAGAATTGAAACATAAGTTCCTCTTGAGACTTAATTACTTTTCAAGAGATAAGAGCAAGCATATGATTAACTTTATTAAGAAAAACATCCAGGGTTAAGGCATAACCCAGGTCAGGGATGTTACATAAAGGTAGCGTTTCGAGCTAGTCGGTGAGCTAACCCATTGGCATGCCTTCTGCAGGAACAAAAAGAAATGCTATGGAAAGAAACTTTTAAGCTATGTATATCATTGAGAAGAGTCCCTAGAAGGTGAGGTCTGCTTGCTCCAACATTAATTTGTTGGATGACAGATTTCGAGTCTGATTCAATCACCAGCCGTTCCAAGTTCATCAACCTGGAATGTAAAAGCCCTTCACGGATCGCCCATGCCTCCACGCACTGAGCATCCTTGAGAGTCAGGTTTTGTTTACCAACCTCCTGAAGCACTTTGCCACTGTGATCCCTCAATACCAGTCCATCTCCATTGTACCCTTGGATACTTACTGTTGCATCACAATTCAGTTTGATATCATTCTGCAAAGGAGGCCGCCATCCCTGTTCCTATCTGGTTTCCTCATGCATACATCCTGCGCTCCGAGCTTCCTGGTGTCGTCGTATCAGTATAATTCTAGCAGGGTCTGTTGGATGATGAGAGGCGGTCTCAGCTTGTTGGAAAATATCAAGTCATTTCTTTGTGTCTAGATTTCCTACAGGGAAGCAATCATGACTTCGTCATCCTCTTTCCTGGGTGATCTGGTGAGCTTCAGGATTGTTGCATCTACCCGCCCGTGTTCAACTTCCCTCACCCTACTTTGCACTTCCTCTGGGCTCTCCTTCCATAACTTCCAAGCCTATGTGCACCTGAACAACATGTGGTTAGTATCCTCCTTCTCCCTCCTACAGATACTACAAATGCCATTGGGGTAGCGATATCTATCAAAGAGACGCCCCAAGGTGCCCAACGCTCCCGTCATGCAGTGCCAAAGGAAGTGCGCTACCTTAGGGATGAGACCCATTCTCCAGATGACTCTCCACACCTGTGTTTCCTCCTGACTCCTCAAATTTCCTATCTCATTTGGTGCATGTGATACCATCTAGTAGGCTGACCTTACTGTATACTCTCCACTATTGCTCGACCTCCAGTAGATCTCGTCTGCTTGCCTTGCTGAACTCAGCGGAATAGCTAGCACTTTGTGTGCTATCTCCTGGGTGAATATTGTGTTGGTACTATCTTCATTCCAGGTATTCATATCACCGTTCATATGTTGATGGACCCACTGAACAATGGAACTAGAGATGCCATAGAGCTTGTCCAGACTACCTCCTATGTGTGGTATCC
This sequence comes from Alisma plantago-aquatica, assembly GCA_963693085.1. Lineage (NCBI taxonomy): Eukaryota > Viridiplantae > Streptophyta > Magnoliopsida > Alismatales > Alismataceae > Alisma > Alisma plantago-aquatica. The sequence continues at coordinate 784,806,828 of OY856412.1, read as the reverse complement.
ATGGGTCGGCCCATATGTTGATATTGGAACCATCCTCCACTCTCCATTGTAGCCCCTCAAGGATGATGTCTTTTGCATTCCATATGCTTTGCCAGGTGAAACATGGGTTGAACCCTCGTCTTGCATTCAAAACTGTCCCCCTTAGAAAATATCTGGCTTGAAGTACTCAGTAAACTAAGGTATCCCGTCTGTGGAACAATCTCCATACTTGCTTGGTCAAGAGGGCTTGGTTGAAGATGTGTATAATTTTAAACCCCATATCTCCTTGGGTTTTTGGCATGCATATAATTTCCCAACTAACCCATGCAATTTTCCTCTCTGTACCTATTTCTCTCCACCAGAACCTCAAAATGATGCTATTGATGGAGTTTAGAAGATACGTAGGTAGCTGGAATATACTCATGATGTAAGATGGGATGGCCTATATTACTGCTTTAATGAGTACCTCTTTCCCTACTTTTGATAATTGTTTTTCTTTCCATCCTTGCAGCTTCCTCCATATGCACTCCTGGATATAGGTAAACACCTATTTTTTGGACCTACCAACCATGATAGGTAGTCCTAAGTACTTGCCATGTATGTCCACTTCTTTTACCTACAACAAATTTGTCAGTTCAATCTTCTTTTCCCAGTCCAACCCCTTGTTGAAAGCAACCTCAGTCTTAGATAGGTTAATCTTCTGTCCATATGCCCATTCATAGTGGCTGATAATTTTAGCTAATTTCAGGCACTCTTCTTTGGTTGATTTGGCAAATAGAATAGAATCGTCTATAAAGAAAAGATGAGAAACATGGGGACCATAGCGGCTAGCCCGAATTCCATGGATAACATTTTGTTTTGTTTCTAAAGTAAGAGAAGTGGAAAAAGCTTCAACACATAGAATAAAAAGATATGGAGAAAGGGGGTCACCCTGGCAGAGTCCTCTGGATGGTTGAGTCTTCCTGGTACGTTCCCCATTGATGGAAAAAGAATGGGTTATAGTTGACATGCAATACATGACCTTCCTCCTCCGTCTCTCCCCAAATCCCATTTTTTCTTGGATGTAATCGACAAACCTCCACTCTACCCTATCATAGGCTTTGGACATGTCCAGTTTTAGAGCAATGTGTCCCTTCCTTCTCTCTTTTCCTCCTTTCATGGCATGGAACAGTTCACATGCAATGAGGGCGTTATCTGTGATGAGTCTACCCAGGATTAAAGCACTTTTATTCTCAGAGACAATCTTATCCATGAAAGGTTGCAACGTGTTAGCAATGAATTTGGAAACAATTTTGTAGATGATGTTGCATAAACTAATGGGCCTGAAGTCCCCAATCTCCACTGATTTTTGTACTTTTGGAATCATCACCACAAGAGTCGAGTTTAGATCAACAATGCTTCTTTCCATCTTCCACCACCCTTTGATATCATTAGAGACATCCTCCCCTACTATGTACCATTTTTTAAAGAAAACATAGCCTTCATGCCATCTGGGCCAGACACTTTGTTAAGATGCATACCTCTAAGGGTTGTTTGGATTTCCTCATAATTAAAGTCCTTCTCTAAGGCGTCCCTTTCCGCTGCACTCAATTTGGCTGAGATAACCCGAGTCGCTTCCTCCCACCCTTTAGGGTTAGAGGATTGAAAGATTCCTTAGAAAAACTCCATTACAATCTACTCAATCTCCTCTTCACTGATCATCCATTACCCCTCCTTGTTTTTCAACCCCTCAATTTTGTTCCTTTTCCTTCTTTGAGATGCTTTATGATGGAAGTAGGTCGTATTCCTATCCCTTGATTTCATTTCATTGACCCGGGACCTCACATGCCAAAAGGCTTCATCCCTTCTATGACACTCCTAAAGTTCAGAAGTAATGCACGTGCATCTCTCTAAGTTCATCCTGTCTGGCGGTAGCTATTGGATCTCTCCCAGAAGCCCTTCTAACTCTTTAATTTTGTTTTTCCTTTCCCCAAACTTTTCAGCAACCCATTCTTTTAATTTGGTTCCATAGTGCTCCGTTTTCCCCTGAAGTCCTTACAAGTGGCGTTCCTCCCATACTGACTTTATGATCTGCTCGCATGACTCGTCATCTGCCCACATGGGCTCAAAGAAAAAATATTGTTTCCTTTTAAACTTCTTCCTCTTCTTCTACTCGGTGTTGATAATAATCGACACATGGTCATATTCATATTTAGTTAGGTGAACTACTCTGGCCTGGTAGAACTTAGATGCCCAGGATGGGCACCCAAGAGCTCTGTCCAGTCTTTCCTGAATAAGTGTTTCCAGTGTAAGACCCCATTGCCACATGAAGATGCTTCCAATGTAGCCCAAATCTGTGAGGTCACATTCATCAATAGCACTCATAAAGTCCTGAATATGCCTTAGGGGCTTTGGTGAACCCCCTTTCTTCTCAGAATTAGACATAATTTCATTAAAATCTCCAAAGAAGATAGTAGGAAGATCTAAGTCTGCTTTTAATTCTCTCATTAGATACCAGGTTATGAACTTTTGCTGCTGCCCTACCCATCCATAAATACCAATTGCTCTCCACCCGACACCTGTGGTGCCTTCAGAAATATCACAACTACAGTGGTGTTGAGAATAGGATGTGACTATAATATCTCCATCCTTCCACCATAAGCCTATGTCCCCTGCTCTGCCATTGCTAAACAGACAGACACCTTGTGTGAACCCACACATCCTCTTGACAACTTCCAGATCTACACTAGATATCATAGTCTCCATAAGGAAGACTATACTCGGATCCTCTATCCAGCACGAAGACCGAAGGGCATTCACCGTGTTAGGGTGGGCCAGTCCCTAATAGTTCCAGCTCATTATTTTCATTGCTTTTCGTGGGGCTGGTTTACCCCATCCTCCGTTACTTGGACTGCAACAGCCCTCATAATGTGAAATTCAACTTCCATGTTTCTAGCCTTCTTTCCTGCCTCACTCATAGCGTCAACATCGTCAAGATCCATGTCGCATTGATCAAACTATCTTCCCCTCTTCCCTGCTATTGTGCTCCACTCAACTTCCTTCTCAGGCACCCCTAGATGTTGGGCTCTGCTGATTTTGTAAACCTATGACGGATCCTTCTTTTTCCTTGGATCGCTCTTTCCTTTTCTCATGGCTTTCTTTTGGCATTCCCTTTCCTTTTGCAATCTCATCCTTGATACAGTTGGCGTTAGATCCAGCATAACCCTTATCCCTTTGCCCTGGTAATAACTACTTTCATCACCGGTAAAGATAGTGTGTTGGCCCTCTTGCATCTCTATAACCATCGCCTTCACACCCTCACCTGGGTAGGGACTTTCCGTCCTCATTGCTAGAAGCTCAACCCTGGAGTGCTTGATTCTATCAGTCTGTATCAATGGGTCAGGTGTTGCGTTTTTGCTTCTGCTCTGGCGCTTAGCCGATATGACTTCCTCCTTCTTCTTCTCTCTTTATTTCTCCATAAGTTAATTGCTCTGGTGAGCGGTGACCTCCAAAAATATTTCCCTTAGGTCATAGTCTGACTCCCCACTCTCTTCCTATTTGCTGGAAGCGGATGATTGCCTGACATGGTCTCCTGTTCTTTGACCCTCTCACACTTTGCTCTTTACCACCCAAACGAGTTTCAGAATCCCTACTTATCTTGTGTGAACTGCTCTTCGACTGGTCTGGTTGAGGCTTATTGGTGAATTGAATACTCCTCTTCGATCTTACATTGCCATAAATTTCCTCCTGCAACATCTGTTTTGGTTTCCTCGATGAAGCTTTTAGCCAAGCATCCCATTGACTGCCCCGACCATCTTCTTCATACCCTCCTGCACAATCCTTTACCACATGCCCTAGATGCCTACAACCATGGCAAAAGTTTGCAAGTCTCTCATATTTTATCTCAATCTCCATAATCTTATTCTGGCTGCCACGGATCTGTAGGACTCTCTTCAGTGGTTTAGTCACATCTAGATTGACTCTAACCCTTGTTGAAGAGTCCTAGCCTAATTCATCCACATCCATGGTGATAACATTTCCTATTCTGCTCGCTATCTCTTCAATGGCCTCCGTTGAACAAAACCCCAGCATTATCCCATAGATTAGGACCCAGAAGGGATTGTGATTAATCTCAATTCCTCCTGGATGCTCCTCGGCTTCGATATTTTTGAAAAGCATCAACTTGTTATCAAAGTTCCAAGTCGCTCCCTCTTCGACCTTTTGTTTGTCACGCCAGTCTAAGAATTGAATCACGAAGTGATCCCCTTAGAGAAATTTGAAGACTACCTTGCTGGTTAGACCCCAGGCCTACATGAGAGTACGTTTCATGGCCCAGAAATTAACAAATTTGTCTAATAGAATCCGTTCTACCACCGCGAGTTGTAGGTGTCTCCTCTCTTTGTTGCCTACTTGTTGAGTTAGTTCTATCGGGTCTTCCTCCTCTACTTCAAATGTAACCGTGTGCAGTTCTAGATCTTCTACCATGGTGGGGAAGATACCAAGAAGATCGCCCTATACCTTCGACTTGCAAGAGAGAAACCATGGATGGAGAAAGATCTCCCATGCATGAAACCCTAATCGTCAGAGTGATAGGTCAAGTACAGGGAGAGTTGAGCACCGATGGAACTTAAAGCTTAGCGATGCGGAATGATACTGTAAGAATCATCATACTAAAAGATTTAGTGATTTTATTGTTCCAATATGCATGATGAATGATCTCTTAGTGCAATAAGGGTTATTGAATCAATTGAAGGAGACAAGCAAGAAAATATATTTTGTTGTGATTGGGAAAGTGATGAAACATAATACAATCAATAATTTTTATCTGAGCTTTATGTCAAGGTGGAGTATTTTTTTATCAACAACTAAAAAATTATAGTAAGTTTAGAAAAAATGTATACTGGAAAAGTCTCTAAGGAAAAGATGAATGTTGAATTGGCAATTTTACAAGTTGTCCATGGATGAGGGAACAAGATCTGTTGTCCATCTTTAGTCAGTTAGCTTATTATAAAACTTATTAGCATAGAGGAAGATATTAGTGAGAACAAAAATTCCTTATTTATAGTATCAAGTTGACTATCTAGATTGAAGAATTTGGTAGCTTCAAAAAATAAGGGAGAACTTGGTGGTCAATATTCTTATATTACACTTAATCCCAATGAGGTTATCATATATTTGTTGATGGTGGAATCTTCAAAGAAACTGTCCAAACATTCACATTAGGTTTTTAGTCTGTGGCTATTACATAAGACATAATAAAATCAAGTGTCACAAAAGAATAATTTAGATGCAAATGAATATATATATATATATATATATATATATGTGTGTGTGTGTGTGTGTGTGTGTGTGTTTGCATGAAAAAAAAAGATTAATTCGATGTGCAAGTTTTGGATTGGGTAAATTGGATATATGATTCATTCTTATTTAATAATATGCCCAAACATGATATTTTATCATGAATATCCTCTACATAGAGTGTGTGGAACTCTTAGTCTAGTTGAAAACAAATTTCCAACTTCTTAGGATTTTAATAATTACATCTCATATGATAAGGATGGCACACATTAACTCAGGGTTTGATATGTTCCTGACCTTAAGAGAAATTTGATATATGAGATGGTGTTTGAATATATTGATTTAAACTAAAAAAGTAGGTAACAATAAAATATAATTGGGCCATTAGAACATATCCACTTGTTAGAATTAATCTAACGAATGAATGAGTAGTTGGTCGCATTTCTATAACCATAAGAGGCATAGATAAATGTGACAGCTATTTTTCTCTCGCATACTATACTCGTTTTCTCTCTTAGTGACTCATATTACTCACTTGTATCTCAAGTTTTTTAATTGGGTTTTGTGATACTCCAATTTGGTCACCTCAAAGATCAATTTCACATTGTGAGAAATTATTTGTAATTTTGGTCTTTAATTTTCTAATGAATCATAATCTTTCAACCAAAAGTAACCTCATCAATAAGATCATTTTTTCACTAATATATTTCATGATATAGGGGATTCAACTACAAATCAAAAGACAAAAAAACTTCCTCAATGATACCATCATAATACAATATATGCTCAATTGAACTTTTCCATTTAATCTTTTTGAATTTAATTTCAAGCCTCAATGGGGCCAGTCTTGGTGCAGGACCCAATTGAGGTTGGTTCTTCTCACTTCAATATGTCATCAATCTAATGGGATCTTGTCATATACGGACAAACGCCCACCTTGTTGGACCAATCTATACCCTTGGATTCGATCCCATAGATCCAACCCCTATGATTTGATGACCACCACCCCTCCATCTACCTCCATAAAGAGGTTGACAAAGGTGGTGTTACAGGCACCTACCTTCTATAATGGCATCAACCTATCCTCCTTTTCTCTCCATCTTAGCCAAAATTACTTCCACCTTTCTTTAGTGCCTTGATTTCCTGCTCCTTTTCTCTCTCTTTATGCTACCCTTTGTGTCTTGTAGCTTTTATTTGTTCTCCTCCTGCTTCTCCTATCCAAGAGGTATCACCGCTATAAGGGACCTCGAGGGCTCACCCCTTGTTACTCATTGCCCTATGTTACCCCACAACCACCTCCTCTAAGTTTTGTGTAACATACTGAAATCCAAGGTCTTTCCTGCTATTTACCCACTTTTGAGCTTTTCTTGGCCTTCTAGTCCATTTGGGCCTTTTTCATAAATTTCCCATCCTTTTGAAGCATTTTTGGACTCAATGTGCAATTTGAGCATTAATGATGGTGAAATTCCATTCTTCCCCCATTTATGATAATAAAGGGGTGTTTGCACAAATAACCCACTTAAGGTAATAATAGAGGAATAATTATGCAAGATGGAGTTTTATGAGAGAGAATAAGTGTATAATGTTTATTTGAAGCTCTTATATCTTTTTGGATAAGATATGAGAAAAAATATGTAATGCAATTAATTATGGGTGTAATTAACCTAATTTCCTTCTCTCTCCTAAAAAATGATAATAATATATATAAATAGAATATTATGTTGAGTTTATGCTCTTAAAGTTAATAATGGATGAATATCTCGAATTTCACTCATATAATTCATTAAAATAAGTCTTTTCATATAACTCATTCATTTTAATATATTAATATACACTTTAATGAGCAATATATTTATGAAGGGCCATATTATGTATAAAACGATAAAGTAATTGGATAACATTGTTCTAGACTTTAATGTGAGCTAATGATTCAAATTTGATTGCTTTTGGAGCTGATTTGACCCCGCAAAACTATTTTATACGCTTTTAATATAGTGTAAATTAAAATAGTGAATAATAACCCACCTTCATACATCACTCTTAATATCGGCTAATAAAACTTGAAAATGCATGCTATTAGTGAGTGTAGGACTCTTGGACTCCAAATCTCGGATTTTTGAACCAAGGGTTGCTTATAAAATCAACACATAATTATTTGCTCAAGCATTATATTAATATATGCTTTAATAATCAAAATAATTATTGGAGGCCAAAGGTTGGGTGAAACGAAAATATAATTATATAGCATGAAACTAGGCATCATTATCAACCTGGGGTTAAAATTTGAGGTTAATTGGAGCTCGTTTGACCTTCCAAATGCATTAAACAAGTTTTCAATAAAATGTGACATAATAGCCATCGATATAATAGCTATGCACATCATTTAAGCCAAAGTTTGGCTTAAATGCCCGTCACGCAAGCCTTGGTCACGTGGGTCTATTTTGGACTCAGATCCAGTGGCCCTTGTTAGCCCGACCGTGATCCAACCGTCAAAAGTTTGTCTTCCACCTCCGACAATTACACGTACAGTAGGCCTAGACTCCTCAACTACGATCTCCTCGGACACTTGATCGTTTTGCGAGATTTCTTCTCTGTTCGGTTCACCTCTGTCCCCCGATCCATTTGAGCCATCACTTGTCCAGTGAGGTGTGGTGTAGCCAAAATTCCATGAGGCGCCGGCCATGGCCTCTCACCTCTACCATCGTCTCACATCCACAGACATCCCCACCTATATGTAACCTCCTACACAACTGCGTCGCACCTTAACAACTTTCCCATCCCATCGATTTTGTCCGAGGACGTGTATCTATCCGACGACATGGAGCTTTACCTACTGACCTTGCGGCACCTCTCCCCGAAGCTAGAGTGCTCGTGCGTCGAAATTTATTGGTCTAGTGAGTTCGTCCTTCGATTCTCTTCGTTTCGGGTACCTTTGCGCCCTAATTGGTTGAGAAATGCAAAAACGCCCAAAGTTCCCATGCTCCACCTCAGCGCCATGGTCGCGTCTGAGCTTGAAGAAGCTTGGGTGGTTATTTACCTTTTTGCCCCCGCGTGCCCTCTTTTCCTAGTTCTCTTGCCAAGGGCACTTTCGTCATCTGAATCTTTGCTTTTCGACCCACATAGCAATTATCTAATTTCTGATTGGTTAATCTTGTTTAATTTATAGAAAATCGCTCGAATGTCGGATTAATGCAAATAAATAGTAGTTGGAAAGGATTTTTTGAATAGAATCCAATTTTATGGTTTTTGAAGCCTGATTCCAAATTATTTTTCGATGTTTCCCTAAGATACTCTTTTGTTGATTTAAATGTTCTAAAATGCATAAGTAATTCATTTTAAGTCCAATTTGTAAAATAAAATATATTTTTCTGATCACTAAAGTCTAAGTAATGTCTTGGTCTAAGTTTTGGGTCTCAAATCGAAGGTTTTCCTAAAAAGGTTTAAAAATGGGTTTTTCTTTATATCTTTATGCTTAACACATCCTAATACATGATAATGTTTGCAACTAGGGGAAAATGGAATGGTGATACAATCAACTTGGTAAAGTTTGTGTTAATGAATCAAACTAAGGTATGTAACCCCTATGTATGTGAACTCTATTTATCTATGTAACACCTAAATATGTGGAATGTATGGATGTGTATAATGTGCAATTTACCTATCCTTCAGTTGGGCTCGTATCCAACCCTACCTTAAAGATGTGCTAGCCTTGTTATCCTTCAATATGCCTTTATTTGTCTCTTTACTTATTTGATGCTTTTGTTGCCATTATGTCTCATCTAATTGAATTATATGGATCTTGTGATTGTCTACGTTGGCTCATCTATTAAAATACTTGGATAATGTTGTTGCCTACGATGGCCCATTTATTGAGATTATTCATGGGTTTCATTCCCCAATGCAATGTTGCAAATGTTGTTTATATTTCCACTATTGCCAAGTGAACTATTAAGAATGAAGTATTTTAGGCCAAATTACAATGTAGTGTACATGAGTACAAACCACCCATAGGGCACTAAGGTTTTAGTCCTCCTACCAGGCACTGGGGTTTTAGTCCCCCTGCCATTTTATATTAGGCACTGGGGTTTTAGTCCCCCTGCCACTTTATATTAGGCACTGGGGTTTTAGTCCCCCACTGGTGAGGTCCGGTAGGTGCCTCACCCTACATTGAGATGACTTTGTGTCTAAATATATTGATGCTATGTGATTATTATTGTGGTGATTGATTATGGCAGTTCTTGTATTCTTATTTGAATATTTGTCTCATTCTCTTAAAATAGTGTAGTATAGAGGATCTTTTATTATGCAATATTGTTGTCTATTACTTGACCTATTCCTTTTGTTTGACACATACTTTTCCTTTCTCTCTTGCTGGATGATCCCAACCATCCAGGTATAGGATCAGAGTGCGCAGCTGAAACTTGGTGAAGTGGACATCTAGATTGCTTGGACCTAGTTTCCTAAATGTACTAAGTTGTTTTGGTTTGGAGACACTTTGGAATAGTCTAAGTCTTCCTCTACCTAGATCCTATTCTTGTATAAAGTTGTACTCCCATTTGGGAAATTTTTATAATGTACTTTTTATACATTTTGAATAAAGTCAAATTTTATTTCTTCCGCTGCCACACATTTGATGTTTTTATTTATCATGTTTAATAGTACAGACTATGTCTTTACAACACGATATCAGAGCATCAAGGTAGTCAGATTCTTGACTAATTCAAATTGTCTCCTAGATAGAACCCTTATCATATATAGTTCCTTTAGTAAGTTTTTCACCTTAGAGTTGACCTATGATGAAAGTTTGATTTAAGATCATAATAATTTCATATTAGAAATAAAATTTGTCAACTTTTTTTGTGAATTGTTTATTGAGAAGCTACTAGAGCAAGAAGTTGAAAGTGATGGTGTCTAGAAAGGGTCAGAGTTTGGGGGCTGGAAATATTTTCCTCCGCCCCACTAGATTGGTAACGAGGACTCTTGAGCTCATATGACCTGGCCTGGCCTGATCTGATACAGACAGCTCAAAATAGTCTATCTTTGGGCATGTTGCCTAATTGTTGAATACCTTAGGAAAACCATAAGTGATGATTTGATCTCTTATACAAAAATCATCCTTAAATACCTTATACTCCTATGTTTATGGTTTAGTGTACCCTATGTTACATGTACAAGCTTGGTTTGTAAATCCTCTTAGTGTAGAATTTTATGTACCCTTTTACCCTTATCTTAGTTTGACTTAGTGGACCCTTTTAAGGGGTGGAGTGAGGGTAATGGTGTTAGTACCCTATTTGGTTTTGCAAATCTGGTTTTGAGGATGAAATCCCTTTTTAGGGGGATGGAATCCTAATTAAAAGCAAAATCAAATACCTTTAGAGTTAGAAACCCTATCTATGTGAACTTATGTACATAATAACTTATGTGAACAAGAATTTACCAAACACATTATACTTATAATTCAACTTGTTTGTTTATACACACATGAATATGTAGTAAGTCATATAGAGATAGTTCATATGGTTGAACCTTAATACAGGCTTGATGCACATAATTATGAGTTACTCATTACTAATTGTGAATATACATAATGTTAACTATGCAACCCTAATGGTAAAATGTGTATGGATAATGCACCCTAAGGATGCTTTAACATGTAATGATCATGTTGACCTAAACCCTAATATGTAGTCATATAGCCTTGATAACATATATATATATATATATATATATATATATATATATATATATATATATATATATATCTTTAATGCCTTTCATGATACATTAGTGACATTAGGTGTCATCATCCATAATATACATTGATACATATAAATGGATTATAATCACAATGTTATCAATATATGTAAGGTATATCACCTTGTTGTATAATGAAAACCTCATCATAACTTGATATATTAATTAATTCATTAATATTTAATGTGTTACATCCTATTCACTAAAATGCATAAAATGACTCAAACATGATAATGAATAATTGGATTCACATAAATATTCATAAATGCCTAATGTGATGTAAAATATGTATAATTTATAAGTGTAATGGATGAAAATGATTAATGATGTCATTAAAATGAGTATGAAAGATGATATGAAAATGTGCAATATGGACATTATTTGGAATTATTATAGGCTTATAACTTGTTGGATAATATTAACTTTTTCTATAAAATAATTTGTGATAATTCTTCATGATAGTTTTAAGAGGATAATGGAAAATGAATTCATGTTATTAAGGTTTTTGACCTAATACATTAATTAATGTTGAAATGGCTTAGTAAACCCTAATTGCCTTAAATCCCTTGATGAGGGAAATACACATGATATAATATTGAGGTGTAATTGTTTTGAATAAAATGTGGCACAATTGATAGTATAATAAATATGATACCTCTTCATGATGGAGATTATGCTAATAAGACAAAAAAAATTATTATGTTGTGTTTGATAAAATTTTATAGGTTTTGTTGAAATTTATTGGTCTAGTGAGTTCGTCCTTTGATTCTCTTCGTTTCGGGTACCTTTGCGCCCCGTTTGGTTGAGAAATGCAAAAACATCCAAAGTTCCCAAGCTCCACCTCAACACCATGGTCGCGTATGAGCTTGAAGAAGCTTGGGTGATTTTTTACCTTTTTGCCCCCGCATGCCCTCTTTTCCTTGTTCTCTTGTCAAGGGCACTTTCGTCATCTGAATCTTTGCTTTTCGACCCACATAGCAATTATCTAATTTCTGATTGGTTAATCTTGTTTAATTTATAGAAAATCGCTTGAATGTCGGATAAATGCAAATAAATAGTAGTTGGAAAGGATTTTTTGAGTAGAATCCAATTTTGTGGTTTTTGAAGCCTGATTCCAAATTATTTTTCGATGTTTCCCTAAGATAATCTTTTGTTGATTTAAATGTTCTAAAATGCATAAGTAATTCATTTTAAGTCCAATTTGTAAAATAAAATATGTTTTTCTAATCACTAAAGTCTAAGTAATGTCTTGGTCTAAGTTTTGGGTCTCAAATCGAAGGTTTTCCTAAAAAGGTTTAAAAATGGGTTTTTCTTTATATCTTTATGCTTAACACATCCTAATACATGATAATGTTTGCAACTAGGGGAAAATGGAATGGTGATACAATCAACTTGGTAAAGTTTGTGTTAATGAATCAAACTAAGGTATGTAACCCCTATGTATGTGAACTCTATTTATCTATGTAACACCTAAATATGTGGAATGTATGGATGTTTATAATGTGCAATTTACCTATCCTTCAGTTGGGCTCTTATCCAACCCTACCTTAAAGATGTGCTAGCCTTGTTATCCTTCAATATGCCTTTATTTGGCTCTTTACTTATTTGATGCTTTTGTTGCCATTATGTCTCATCTAATTGAATTATATGGATCTTGTGATTGTCTACGTTGGCTCATCTATTAAAATACTTGGATAATGTTGTTGCCTAGGATGGCCCATTTATTGAGATTATTCATGGGTTTCATTCCCCAATGCAATGTTGCAAATGTTGTTTATATTTCCACTATTTCCAAGTGAACTATTAAGCATGATGTATTTTAGGCCAAATGACAATGTAGTGTACATGAGTACAAACCACCCATAGGGCACTGAGGTTTTAGTCCTCCTGCCAGGCACTGGGGTTTTAGTCCCCCTGCCATTTTATATTAGGCACTGAGATTTTAGTCCCCCTGCCACTTTATATTAGGCACTGGGGTTTTAGTCCCCCTACCACTAGTGAGGTCCGATAGGTGCCTCACCCTACATTGAGATGACTTTGTGTCTTAATATATTCATTCTATGTGGTTATTATTGTGGTGATTGATTATGGCAGTTCTCTTATTCTTATTTGAATATTTGTCTCATTCTCTTAAAATCTTGTAGTATAGAGGATCTTTTATTATGCAATATTGTTGTCTATTACTTGACCTATTCCTTTTGTTTGACACCTACTTTTCCTTTCTCTCTTGTTGGATGATCCCAACCATCCAAGTATAGGATCAGAGTGCGCAGCTGAAACTTGGTGAAGTGGACATCTAGATTGATTGGACCTAGTTTCCTAAATGTATTAAGTTGTTTTGGTTTGGAGACACTTTGGAATAGTATAAGTCTTCCTCTACCTAGATACTATGCTTGTATAAAGTTGTACTCCCATTTGGGAAATTTTTATAATGTACTCTTTATACATTTTGAATAAAGTCAAGTTTTATTTCTTCCGCCACCACACATTTGATGTTTTTGTTTATCATGTTTAATAGTAGAGACTATGTATTTACATTTTGTAGGGTCAGGGTGGCCCCTTTGGTAGGATGCGTGGAAGTCATAGGTTGCACTGCCTTGTAGGGTTTCTCACAATGGGGATGATTGTGGACCACCCTTGGATCTAGGAATCCTAATTTGGATTGCTCATATCAGTGCATGTGTGTCACATGCCCTCTATCACAGAAGCTGACAATGACCCATGCATCCCTAGATTGGAGGTGGGCCAATGAGTGTAGCGGAAGTGTGGTGGGATGCCTCGATACTTCCTCTCTCTCTCTCTTACCCTAATGGTGTTTGATAGCGGACCCTTCAGGTTGTTCAGAATGATAGTGCACCCATAATGGCCCAATACGGCCACATGACCATGGATCAAGGGTGTTGATAGGCCATTAAATGAAACGGTAACATCCTCTTGATTTTTTCCTATTTTTATTATCAAATATTGTTAAAAAAATATATAACTATCTTGTATTAAGGCCAAAATGGTGAAATGATTTATCAAATTAATCATCTTGATGAGACTTACAACTTGTAAATGATTTCAGACCTTGAATCTTCTTCGAATCCTCTTCTATTTCTAAAGATGTGAGCTTTGACTCCCTTGGCTTAATGCATCATTTTGATTTAAGCTTGAATCTTGATACTCAATCTACTTCATAACCCTCAACTAAATTTCTTTTATGTAACCTTAAACTTTATGGGGATCCTAATCACCCTTTTTTCCCTATCCTTGTCTCTAAGACATGAATGTGGCTCTTTTTGAGACATTCATGATGGACTTGATTCTAAATGGTAATTTTGCATCTAAATGACATCTAATGCCTAAACAACTTTAGAATAAGTAACCATGACATGTATGTCCAAGATCACATTATTTCTTGCTTGTCCACCTCGTGAGCACCCAAAAACATGAATATGACCTCATTACATTGATGCTTGTTATTCTTTGACCAAATGATGGGTTTTGACCTAACTATGCATCAAATGTACTATTCTTGAAATTAGTAACTTCATGATGTTGATATACCCTGATAGTCCAAAATAAAAATGTTTATTAACATGATGGGTTTGTGACCCTAAGTCCATGAGTGATGACCTAGTGTCACAATGATGGCTTGCCTATCTCTCGATAATCACGACGTAAGTCCTAATGTCTTTTCCTCCTCTTCCAAATTAGGAAATATCCTTCCTCATAGTAACCTTAATGTGGATGTCCATATAAGTGTTACGTTGACCCCTAACAACATATGAACTATGTTGATTCATGCATGTATGTTGAAAGGTTGATAACCTAGGTTGGTAATATGATGCCTAGATCCTAAGGGACATCCAAAATTCAACCAACCTTCAATGTACTCCTTATTTCCTTATCTAACTGACTTAAACCATCTTTTATGCTTGTTCCCATGTCTTGATTATCCTTGACCTTGGTTGCTCTACTGTGAGTTGTTTGACCCTGAAATGTAAGTAAGTGAGTCAAACATTGAAATAATAATATTAATGAAAATGACATTAGACTTGAACACACCCTTTTACTGGCCTCTAAATCAGTAAAAGATCATCAAATAGGTAATTAACCAACATTAAACCTATTTTTGCCAAAACCCTAAAAAAATAACTGGCTAGGGTTAATGGTGAGACTCTAATACATGTATGCAATCTTGTTCTTAATCAAGTTTTTCTTGAGATCTAGATGGTTAAGGATAATTTATGTTATGAATCTGTAAATCATCTATGTGTTTTAATAATTATATGACTATGGATTTCTTTCTTACAAGCTTGATATGTATGCATTCTTGTTTATTTGCTCAAATATTACCATGTAGTATTCTAGTATCGTACTCAATGGTTTTCTCGTTGATTTTATAACTTGAACATATAAGATAGATTTCCATAGTAAATACCTTGTGAGCATTCTTGTATTCTCAGGGTAAAGACAGATGGTTGGGCTTCCTATTTGAGTTGTCAATATATGGAGAACCATGTTAATAACTAGGGTTATCTAATGACATTGAGCCTAAGCACTCTTACATGCCCTTCCAATGAGAAGATACTCAAAGGCCTTATGAATACATGATATTGTTGTTATAATTGGATTAGAATGACAAAAAACATGGGTTTTTATTTTATTAAGTACTTTCTTATTTAAACTTGCTCTTTTACTTCTACAAGTATTTCAAATTATACAAAAGTTATGTATATATATATATATATATATATATATATATATATCTTTGTGTCATGCACTCAACACCTTGTGTGTTTACCTGCTTGTTTCACATATATTTTAGGTTCAAAGTGGCTAGGGAGTTGATGGGTTGGTGAGATGGTTCAATTGTACTTGTTGTAAGATCCTAGCTAGTGTACATGAGTAGAGTTATATAAATGTGCTCCTAATTGGTAATTAGAATATTGTAATATGGAATTTTGTTATTAATATACTTATTACAATTTTGAGATCATGGTGGTGTCTTTATCTATCTATTTGTTCACGTATGCTAAAATTTTACACTTCCACATTCAAGCTTTCATATTACCATGCTATGGACAGACCTCGGGTCCTTCAACCATTGACTTTATAGCATTACGAGGTTGGTCTAGGGTAATGAATGGTTCTATGATCGATAGTATTAGATTATGAACAATAACTATACGAAACATTAATCATGAAACATGAATTGACTCAACCTTACGTCTCAACCCTATAAACATAATAAGTTGATTTAGCCTCTAGGTTAGGAACTAGATGTTTTAGAACTAAGTGTAGGCTTGTTTAGTTCCTAGAATATTTTTCAGTCATTTTATCCTATAGTATGGGTTGTAGGTTCATTACGATAAAAAAGGGACATCTCATTGAAAACCCTAGACATATGTTTGTGGCATTTTCTTAGGGTAGCTACCTAAGAATACACCATATTACTACTATCTCTCTACATGTCATGGCACTAGACTTCCTAATGTCTATGGTAACTTACTTTTGGTTTTTAGTTTATTTGAGGACTGCAATGATCTCTATTGCAGGGTTCGACGTCGAAGAAAACCAATTTTAAGTATTAGTATATATGTACATATGAAAATTTTACCACCCTCATAAAGGAAGTGCGTATCCATGTAACCTATGAAAACACATGAAACATCCGTATAGGTGAGAGTATTTAGATTATAGATGTAGCCTCTATAGTTGTCTACAATAGTGAAAAAGGATAGGATATAAGTAACCAAAATAATCTAAGTTGATCATGAATGTTTATGTTGATGAAATGAGTTTGCTTGATGATGAACTACGTTTGTTTTTGAAAGGTTAAAGTATCTTAGATTACACTAAATGAGTTTGACCATTCAACCCTAGATAGTCTAGAACCATATATGATTCATATTACTTATTTGATGTGTTGCAGTGAGCTACTAGGTTCGCATGTTTGTATGTGCCTAATTTTGTATACATTAAACTATGGTTGGTGGGATATAGTTTAGGACCAACATATGTTTCAATATATTTACAAAGGAGTACCTCTATATTGGGACATATGATAAGGTGAATTCTTGATATGAGTCAACTCAACATCAGAGAAGGTCAGAGTGCCTAACCTCTAAAATATGTCAAATTTTGATAAGTATGAACGAAGAAATACATGATGATATATGACTAGATAGACTACTAATAAGTATATGAGTTGATCCACCTAGTGTGTTGTTCTCTAGAAAATGTTGAACCCTATATTACCTAAGATAATGACTAACCCTAGAGAAACAAGTATTTGAATATATGTTTATTTTCCATCAAGGTGAGATATATGTCCCAAAACTCTAAGATGATTTATATGATGTGTGATTTCCATGATGAGCCTCATACTCAGGCTAGTGGTTGTATATATGTAAACAAATCTAATGGTTGTCCTTATTTCTCAAAGTTCGATAGAAAGTTTGGTACACTAGTACAATAGTGATTTATAGAATCATTTTTTTAAGCCCAAAAAGTCACTTCCTAACTAATGCTTAAGTGATCTATGCTATAGAATTTGCATAATAACATAGATTTTTTTCCCAAAGGAAACTTTTTTTTTGGTGGGGAATAGGGTGTCGTGCCTCTTTACTGATAACCAAAACATATATATACAAGGACTGCTCTATCAGAGTAATAGAGAACAGTCAACTCTCCAAGCAAGAAACGAAAAGAGCTGTACAAAGGAGAAAAAGAGAAAAAGAAAGAGAAAGAAAAGAAAACTTTCCCAACTATCCATACAAGTCTGTGAGAGTAGAAGAGCAGCGAGTCCAGACAAGAGCTGCGGTACTCCTGTAAGCAAGAAAAAATCTTCTGTTGCGTTCTTTCCAAATGCTCTCTAGAATTAAGATAGCCAGAATTTTCTTCTCCTCCTTCATCTTTACAAGATCTTCCAGTAAGAGAGGAGACTCTCCGAACTTCTCCTGGAAATACAGCCAAAGCTCAGTGGAGAAAGTATAAGAGAAGAGTAAATGATTCAAATTTTCCATATTAACTTCACAAAGGGGGCACCTTGAGGCCAGGCTATACCCCAGTTTCTGTAGATAATCCATAGTGGCTAACCTCCCAAGGAACATTTTCCATAAGAAAAAAGAAAATCTTCTAGGAACCTTCGAAGACCAAACCCATTTGGACCAAGAAACCTTAGTATATTTCCTCCTAGCAATCTCCCATCCATCCTTAAGCTTAAGGATGTTCTTACCCCTGAAGAGAATGCAATCATCCAAATTAGCAGCAAGTTTCTTTTGAGTATTAATAATATCCATCACCACTTTCGCACCCCTAAAGCCAAGATTTGTCCACTCACCATCAGAAATACAGCAATTAACTCTACAATTAATACCTCTGCCCATTCAAAGCATGTATTGGGCATCAACTTCATCAATCAGCCGTTTTTTATTGCTGAGCCAGGGATCCCTCCACATAAGAAATTAGTTCCCATTACCCACAATGAAATCCACCTCCTCCATCAAGTCGTTCCTTCATCTAAGAAGCCTCTCCCATAACCAAGAGGAGTTATATCTAGCCTTGGTAGACCAAAGGGATTCATCTTTAACATATCTTTCATGAATCCATTTCACCCAAAGAGCTTCTTTGTTAGTAGCTAGATTCCAGAGATTCTTTATAATACCAGCATTAGACCAGTCATCTAAGGAACGAATACCGAGCCCACCTTCATCTTTGGGCCTGCAGATAGCCTTCCAGGAAATCGTATGAAGATGCTTCTTTTCCTCAGTATCATTCCGGAGAAAATTCCTCAGCAACTGTTCTATCTCCTTAGTAACATATTTTGGAAGGGGAAAAGCCACAGACCAAAAAATACTATAAGAAGATAAAGTAGAAAGAACAAGCTCAAGTCTACCAGCTTGAGATAGGAAACGACCTTTCCAAGAGTCCAGCTTTTTCTTCACTCTATCAATGATAGGCAAACAAAGAATTCTAGAGAGCCTTCCAGTAAATAAAGGAAGACCTAGATACCTAACAGGCAGGGAGTGAGCCTCAATGTCCAAGATATCCACGATCTTATTAGTAGTGACATTCTTTGAAACAAAGAGCTGGCTTTTAGAGGTATTAAGCTGAAGACCAGAGACATTGCTAAAATCTTTAAGAACATGCATAAGACCAGTAGCATTTCTCTCATCAGCTCTAGAGAAGATGAGAAGGTCATCACCGAAGATAATATGAGAAATATCCAGCCTATCCGACGCCTTAATCGGGTCCAAATCACCTTTATGAATAACATCTTTGATGATACTTGAAAACCCTTGCATGGCTACCACAAAAAGAAAAGGAGACAGCGGATCTCCCTGCCTCACACCGTTAGAAGCTTCAAACTGATCAGAGGGGCTGCCATTGACCAGCACCCTATAGGAAGCAGTGGAGAAAGTTTCATTAATCCAATTCAACCAGCAAGAAGGAAAACCCATCCTGTCAAGCAAGAAAAGAATATAATCTCATCTAACTGTATCAAAAGCTTTAGCCAAGTCAGCCTTGACGCACAAGGTCTTCTGGGGGCCAACAAAAGTACTCAAAATATCATTGGCTAGAATAATGGCATCGCCAATGAATCTGCCATGAATGAAAGCAACTTGATTTTGATCAATCAAATCTGGGAGAATGAACTTGACCATGTTGGCCATCACCTTGGTGATGATCTTATACACAAGATTACAGAGAGAAATAGGTCTAAAGTTTTTCAAGCTATTGGCACCCTGCACCTTAGGAATCAAGGTGATGAGAGTGCTATTACATTCCTTCAACAGTTTCCCCAAACTAAAAAAACCTTTCACAGCAGCAATGACATCACAACTAATAATATCCCAGCAAGTCTTAAAGAAGGCAGCATTAAACCCGTCCAGACTAGGGCTTTTATCATCCTTCATGACTTTCACAACATCTTCAATTTATGTAGAGGTAACGATGCTTCAAAGGGAATCAAACTGAGCATTAGATATCCTAGGAACAATCCAGTCATCCTTCTAAGTGACAAAATGATTAGAAGCACCATTAAAGAGATTTTCATAGAAATCCTTCACTTTACGTTGTATCATCTCAACATCATATATAGGAGTATCATTATCATCAAGAAGCACATTAATAGAGTTCAAAATTCTCCTGGATTTGAGAGACGCATAAAAGAAAGAGGTATTTTTGTCTCCCAACTTCAACCATTGAATCCTACTTTTTTGTCTAATCAAACTCTCTTCATCTTAAGCAGCTTTATAAGCCTTGTTTCTCCACTCAATCATCGAGTCTTGAAGAGTCTAATTATCAGGGTCAATCTCTAAAGCATTTTGCAGAGAGCACACAGTATCTTGCAAATCCTTAGCCTTCGAAACAAAATTCCCCACAGAAATCCTGTTCCATTGTTTAAGAGCTTTAGCAACAAGTTCAAGCTTCCTGTACAGTCTAAACATGGGAGTACCTGAGATCTCAGAACTAAGCCAGGCATTTTTAACAACATCCTTAAACCCATCCTGAGAAATCCAAGCATTGATAAAATGAAAGGGAGTAGGAGATTTCTTTTCAATATCCAATATTAAAACCAGGAGTTTATGATCACTGAAAATAGAGAAAATCACTTCATCCCAGCAATAAGGAAAGGAAGAAAGGAAATTTAGATCACAAAGGATTCGATCAATTCTAGAAAAGGTGCTTCTTCCAGATCTGCTATGACTGTCCCAAGTGAAGAAGGGGCCCTTAGCACTCATTTCCATAAGACTAGTCTTCTCCATAGCAGCATTAAACTCCCTCATACTTCTTTTAGTGGGAGGATGTTTACCCAATTTATCCCCAGCAAATCTAACTGAGCTAAAATCCCGCATAACACACCACTTATAAGGATTGGAGATGGAATGATTCACTAAGGAATCCCACAAACGAGGCCTGTCAGCATCAGCGTTAGCCCCATAAACAGCAGACAGGGACATATGTATAGTATCCTTCAAAATAGAGCAATGGATGACTAGATCATTAGCTCCCACCTTGGTAATGTTAATATCTCTGTCCCACCAAATAACAATGATCCTTGTATAAAGATAGAAATCAGAATTATCAATGAAGAAAGCATCCAACCAAATACTTTTAATAAAACTGAAAATATCCTCTTTATTAACTCTAGATTCCAATAGAATAAAAACATCAGGTTTGATCCTTTCAATCTCCTTACGAATGTGAGGGACCTTGCAGCCACCTCCCCTCACATTCCATGAAACAACAGTTAGAGGTTTAACCATTAGGGACTGTGGGAGGGTCTCCATTTTCAGCTTCCTAAAATTCAATTTCCCCCTCATCTATGCCTGCATTGTCTGCCAAGCTTGAGAGAGGTGAATACTTGTTAATAATAATAGGGATGTTCCATGTAGTATGCTTTGGAGCCATTCTCGAAGGGGACTTGTGCCCTTTCTTCTTCTTTATCTCCCAATCTACAACAGGGGAGGCAACTGGTGAAGTGAGAGGGGTGACCACATTTTTAGCGATATCAGTAGAGCTATCAGCAGATGGAGGAGCTTCAGTCACCTCGACAATCCCCTCATTTGCATCTATGAATATTTCAGTTTCTTCTTCTAGATGGACAGGTTTAGGCTTCCAGACCTTCCTTGGTTTCTTCCTGTGTTCAAGCTCTTCCGCTTTCTTTTCCCCGCACAAAGCAGATTCGTGCCCAAACAGACCACATGACAAACATCTTGCGGGTTCCCATTCGTACTCGAAGTTGATTATGTCACACTGACCATCTTCCCCAACAATCTCAAGCTCTTTTGGAAATGAGAAGTCCATGGGGATAAGAACTTGCAGCCTAGCAAACTCTAGATGACGGAATTCAGCAGTGAACCTGTCTGGCTTAAGAGGTCGTCCCAGATATGAGCCAATGTAGTTGAACATTTCAGTATCCCACAGCTCTAACGGAAGGTTGTGTATCTTCACCCAGATCGGAATCTCAGTAAGCTTCAGTTTCTCTAATGGTTCCCCTCTTTCCCATCTCTTGATAATTAGAGGTCTTCCAGCCACGAACCAGGGACCCCCATCTACAGCAGTCAACCGATCCTCGTCGTTGTTAAACATCACGATGAAGAATCCTCTGCCCCTAGATCTGATTTCAATAGTGCCTTTGGATTTCCATATCGTCGCAAGGTGACGAGCTAGCTCTGGACAATGTGGCTTCAAACCAACCACATAACCAGCCGCCGTCCTTCTCCACCTCTCGGCATTCCTCTCTGCAATATATTTTGGGTACCGGAGCTTGCCATCTATCATCTTAACTTCTGTTTTGCTCAGCTTCACAGGCCCCACACTCTCCTTCTTAAACAAATCCGACCACTGGATCGACCCTTGTGCCACTTTGACATTGTCTGCAATGAAATTGGAGCTACGCGCACCAGGAGGCTCCTTTACTTCTAGATCCGGAGGTTTGGGCTCCACTAGAGGCTCCGAGCTTGCCTCCAAAGTTACCTCCACCACCGTCTCCGATGTCGCCTCTGATGTCGCCGCCACGATCGCCACAACGCTCATCGTTCTCAAAATGCCTAGGAAATATCCTTCCCAAAGGAAACTGATCTTACACACACAGAAACTCGTGGCAACAAAAACATTTTTACATCATTTATATTAATGTAACTGACCCTATAGGCATAAGTGATCATCTTAAATATGCAAAAAATGACAATCGACCCTAGAGGCCTATCAGGTTAGTTATATGACAAAAACGAACCCTAAATGTCTACATTATCAGTTAAAATTTGATTAAAAAAATAGCCTCAATATATTTGAGTATAACCACACTTGAAGCATTATAAGGTCGATAATTTAAGGAAAATTGACCCTATAGGTGCATTATTAGTTAAATTCTTGATTAAAAAAAGTTGCCTCATCTATGAAAAGATCGTCATTCTTCTTTGTAGTGGTATCATTAGATGTCGGTGATTATAGGATTTTCCTTTACGTAGATGTGTCATAGCTTGAGTGTCTTGGGGTTGTGAATCTCTTTTTAGAGACAAGGGAGATAATTAAAAAACCTTGTTTTCGTTAATTTTATTCCTAAAATGATACATGATACATGAAATAATCTTAGTTAAGTCAAAAACTTTACAATTGTACGATAAGTCACTCAAATACAATAAACCTAATGCGAAACAATACCATATATGAAAACAAGTATTATTGAAAATGATGAACTTGAAAATGGTGATACCTTTAGAACTCAGGTCAGGAATCATGATGTATAAATGTTTAATTGCATACCCAAAATGAAAAGTAATGAACCTAATTTGTTATAGTTGGTAAAATTTCTGGGAAAACTAAAACATGTATGAAATCTATCATAATGATGAAATACTTGTTCAATGATAATATTGTTTTAAATTGATGAAATGAACATGTTTGTTTGAGAAAATTTATTGCATATATTCTGATAAGACACCATGGGATCGTATGAGTGCATGAACAAAAACCCTAATGTAGTAGGGATAATAGTCAGGAAACCCTAATGTCAAGATGATTTTACAATATGATGAAATACCCACCATTA
>OY856412.1:784108271-784133271 GCA_963693085.1 Alisma plantago-aquatica | reverse complement strand
CCCATGGGCAGAGATGCTACATGCTAGTAAAGAAAAACCTCCGACTGGCTGAATTAATTACCAGTATTGTATAGATGCTAGAACAGCAAATATAATACATATTTTAGAAGCTTAACTCAAAAGCATACATCTTTTAAATAGTGAGGACCACCTATACCAAACAACTAAACAATAATTGAACAACGTATATTATGAAGGAGGCATCCAAATGAGATAGGGTATAAATCGGAGAACAAAAAAAAGGCTAAAACTTTGGCATGTTCCAAACAGCAACTCCACATTCTTTTATCATGTAGTATGAAGATGACAACCAATAACTCGACGCCCTTTTTAATTTTCAATATGAAGATGATACAACCAACAACTCCACACCCTTTTAATTTGTAGTATGACGATGACACAACCTTATGTATGCCTCCCATTCTCACAAAATAATATAAAAGAATAAATTTTACAAACTATTTAATGAGTAAAAAATATTATAAACCAATCTATGTGTTTTGTTAACTTGGTTGTGGTTTAAAATTTGAGATAAGAGTACAAGATATATTTAATATTACCTATTACTAGACTTCAAAAAAAAAAAAAAATATATATATATATATATATATATATATATATTACCTATTACTACCAAGTGGTAGTGGCTTGGACACAAACGCATGCAAGCGACAAGTTTCATATATGCAACATGTGTATATTTTTTTACTGATAACTAAATCTTATATAAATATTTTTATTAATAAAATTTGTGTAATAAAACGGGTCACCCACGGGTTCCCGCGGATTGCCCATGAATCCCGCTAGTTAAACGGGTGGGTATGGGTCTGGGTGTTTTCCAGCGGGTGGTAAATTTTAGGACCCAAACCCAACTTAAACGGGTCAACCCATGGGCACCCGCGGATTTTGACCCAGTTTGACAGGTCTACCTTTTACTTTAATTATTAGGATTTCAAAAATTACCTCCTTTATCTTCCTTTTACTTGCCCTTTTATATATTGGCACGAAATTTAGTGTTCCTTTTAATAGAAAATATCTCCCTTTTAATAATACCATGAGATTCATTAATAATGTGCTCACATTATATTCTTATTTTCTTTTATAGGTATTTTCTCATTCCCTTTTCTTCTTTATTGGGGCTCCTTGGACCCCAAGAGACTCAAAGAATTCGAAATTACTTTTTAAGGAATACTCATTATCCTTAAATGCATCAATATGCATTAATTCCGATTATCTTGTTTATTTCTTATTAAAATATCTCTTTTTGAGGATTTCTCTTTATTTCTCTTTTGTTTTCCTCTTTGGTTTTCCTTTTTATATTAGGAATCCTTGGGATACGAAATTCCACCAAAGATTACTCCATTATACCTCTTTTCACTTATTTTCCACATTTCATCAATATTTTCAATATCTTTCTTAATAAAGAAATACTTAATTGATCTTTTCTTTTCTTATTGCTCTCTTTATGCAACTTTGGACTCCTTGGAACCCAAGGAACCCAAGAGGCCTGAAATTCATTCTTGGATTACATTCCTTTGCCTTCTAGAGGTTTCTACCTCATCTCTCTTTTCTCAACAACTCAATTATTCATTAATTAATTGAATTTCCCTGTCATTGGGCCCAATAGCCAATAAAGCCCACAACTCAAACAACAAGGCTATTTTAAACAAAATCCATTAATTCACAAAAAATTATATCATTATTTGTCCAAATATCTTTAATATGAGAAATTACATTTCTCACCAAAGGAACCCAAAATTTGGGGTTGTAACATCCTTCCCCTCTTATGAGAATTTTGCCCTCAAAATTCCATCAAGCAAGCAAACAAACAAGATAAGTCTTCTTATGTGCATCAGGGCTCCCATGTGGCTTCACCCTTTCCATGGTGTTTCCCAAGAACCTTCATTATGTCATTTTCTTCCATCTGAGTTCTTTCTTACCTTGGTATATCGTACCCTCATAGGTGACTCAGGACTTTTCAGCCTTTCAAAAGTTGAATAGGTTCAGGGCTCAACACCTGGCTTGGGTACCTCACATAGTGCTCTAGATCGGACTCATGCAACACATCATTCTATCCTGAGGGGTAAGGTTACACAACCATCTCCACCAGTCCATCTCACATGGACCCATATATCGGGGACTCAGCTTTCTCAGCTGTAGCTTAGAGGGGTCGGATTTTCACATCACATATTCTCCCACAGTGAACTGCATGTCAGTCTACTTTGCATCAGCTTGTGACTCATGTCACCACTGGGATCTCTATCGGACATTGCATGATTAAAGCGACTTCATCTGCATACACTATGGTTCTTTTCTGACCTTCGCAAGGCTTCCTTCACCAACATCATCATAATGAAGTGGTGACCGACACAACCTCCTCATAAGACTTCTTGCATCCCGATAAAGGCTATGGTGGTAAACATGACATCTTATGAACTATCTCTATGTATCACCCTAAATGAGCACACATGCTCTCATCAGACCCTCTAGTCTGGATCATACTATTCATTATTATGGGGTGATAAATTGTACAAACACTAAGTTCTTCATGTATCTACCTCCACCTCATGGAAGTGAACCATTAGGTCACATCAAGAACTCGCATCATGGTATAGTTGAACCATCACTTTTCATATGTAGTTCAACCAGATTTGTCCCTTGACAGAACTCTTCCTTTGTCATGTCATCTAGGTAAGGCGATCTACCATAACCCATATTCTATCTCGACCTTCCTTGATCCACGGGAGACTCACAACATCCACAGTGAAGAACTCTCACCCTCTCTCAGGAACTCTTTATACTTTATATCCATGTACTGGGTTATTGGTGTTCGTCCTTCGCCTCCTAGCTTGCATGGACACATGCTACATGCAACTGTGTTTTAAGCATCCAAAGTACCACTATCACTTACCATATTTGTAGTTTCACGGTGTATGGTGATCTTAAAATCATGATTTCCTATATATCATGATTCCTCAAGATCGATTCCTCAGAAACCCTAAACCACTCTCATCAGGGTTTCCTTACCTTCCTATCCAAAGAAGTGTATCTGAGGTTCTATCACCATCCTTTCACTACATCAAGGACTAAATTGGCTAACCAAACAACCATTTATCTTTTTCAACATATCTTGTTACATTTGTTTGTTAGCCAAAACACATCTTCTTTCCAAACATAGGGTTAGCCAAACAATCTCAACTTCTTCTAGCCTCTAACTAAACTAGGCAGCTAGATCTCAACCAGAGCATTCATTACCACCTCTCATCCTTAAGTGTTAGGTAACATACACCTCCATGTATTATACTTATCATCTCATCTCAAACTCTGAGTTGGTCTTCATCAAGAAGCTCTGAGCTCATCCTCATGGTGATCAAACTCAACCTTGGTTAACTTGTAAATTCCACATAGTTCCTGATAAAACATCCTCATAAGCTAACTAAATTACCTCTCTTAGTGTTTGCGAACCATCCATGTATCATTCACTTCACCAGGGTATGTTATCATCTCTATCATCATGCCTTGTAACTATGTCCCAACTTACATCATCTTTATCCTTAGTGTAAGGCATGCGTACTGTCCTATCTCCCACTCCCATAACAAGAAGAAATAAGCATTTGGCGGCCGTCCAAATATAGAGTTCCTCCCATTCCAGGAGTAGAGATGGTACATCCCACCTTGCCAGTACACCTTCAAATCTAAGTTGAAACGTGCAACTCATGTCTCCACATCACAAACATCATGATATCAAAAAATTACTTCCATGGAAAACTGATCTGAAACCTACTTGGGTCACCACACAATCCTTGGTCATTTCCTCTAGGTCTATAGGGTGCCGACACTTTTGGGGTCATCCCTCTTCCCTTATGCATCCAGAGAGTGCCCTACTCATCTGCCCTTTGGGTACCATGAGTTCATGAAGGTGATCAATCTCCTAACCCATGGCCGTCAGACAATGATAGTTGTTACCTCCCGACCCTATGGTCATGTGCAACTAGGGAATTAGGAAACTCTGTCTTTCATCGGTCTTATCCCTACCTGACCCTTGGATAGACTTAGGATTCTATCATAGTACATGTTCAACTCATAACCCTACCTAATCCTTCATCATCTCTCTCTGCATTCTTGGGTTGTCTTTCATCCTTTCATAAGGGTCATGGTGACCCGCCTACCTTGGTCGAGCCCCATACCGGTTACCTCCATGATAACACATCCACATGCACTTAGAGATGGTTATCTATGGGTCTGTAGGTTCATTCTCATACCATGTACTTTTCCTCTTTAGGTCTCCACAAACTGGTACACACCTTACCAAAGGGTCCCTCTCCCAGGATGGGAGGAAAGTACAACTCTTGATAACAAGGTCACAAACATCCTTAGGGTTTATATTCACATGAGCATGCTTAACCCAGCAGCTACTAGGGCACAAGTAGACCACCTATTAAACCATGCTAGGTCATACTTGTTCTCTTTCCTCAACATTAGATCAACTTAGGCGTGAAGGGTTCATCAAACATACCCTTATCTTAAGGGGTTTCCTTTACCTCTACACATGAGGAGTACCATGCTCGAAACTATAGAGACTCAAATCTCATCAGGGGCATCGGATACACTGCTTCCCCTCTTAGGCCTAGGAACCCTAGATTCTCCTTTGGATATCCAACTGCATGCTCAAACTCTTAACCACGAATCAAACATGTCCAAGGTATGTCATGTACTGCCATGATCCTTTTATATGAGTAATACCTCAGAGTCGAGTCCACTTCAAGGACAACCAACTAGGTATAAAGCCTCACAACCAGTTACTTAAACCCCCTCATAGTCTAAAGCACTCTTTATCTCATCCAGCGGGTAACCACTTATACCATAGGTACTAGAAGCATCGTCCTCTTTCTAGGGTTTGGTTCCTCTGAAGGCAACCAAGATATCATCAGCCTTCAGGAATCAAGCATAAGGAAACCACTATCATCCACGTAGGTCACATCGTCCTTAACTCCCCACTATTCCTCAAGTTTCAGGGTTTTATACTTCCAACTTCATTGTTGGGGTCCTGCTTCCTCTCTCTAGAGCTAAAACCACCTCCAACCATACCTATTAGAGGTCCCTTCTCCATGAAGGCTCAAGCTCACAAGCATACCCCTATGTGGGTGAAGCCTATGCTCAACTCTTGTTTGGCTCAAGATTATACCTAGCCATTTATGCTCATCCCATAACCCATCCATCATGCATACTGGCCAGGGTTTCAACCTATTGCCGTCCACTGACGTACTCTGGGTGCAAGCTATACCCTACTTGCATAAGCATATAGGGTTCTATAGGTTCTTCTCTAACTTCATCCATGAAGGAGCTACCCTTTTCTCTAACACGCACGACCCTTTCCCAGGTTTCCAAAGGTACTAGGTCACCCAACCTCACATGGCTCGTATGACAATCCAAACATCTGGTCAACCATGACATCTAACTCATCATGTCATCTCTCTCTCTCTAATCTTCACTTAGGGTTAGGGTTAACATCATCCTCAAAGGATGTGCTAGGTCTCTACTTTTAATGGAGGTCTCTACCTCTAAGACTAATTCTCTCTACTCATCCTCCAGACAAGGAGGTCTATCCTCAGGTCTCTCCTGAGGGCAAAGACAACTTGTGTCATACGACCTAAGCATGTATCTATTATTTAGTTTGCGCTTAATCTATTAAGCTTATGTATATGACATCTTATTTACATGCTTTTTATTAATTTGGTGGAGGATTCCTTATACCTTATTAACTTTTCCCATACCTAAAGAGGGTGAGGAGAAGAGAGAAATCCCTAATCCTTAAGGTTCTTAACAAAATTTGAGTTGAACAAGATGAGAGAGTCCTAAAGGTATCTTATTTCGAGTCATATCCTAAGACATCGGCCAGGCAGTCACACAATCCGGGAGTCCTCGTATTCCGACTAGCGGTGCGGAAGAAAATATTGCCAGCCCCCGGACGTGATCCTTTTCTAGACACCTCAATCTTTCGGACAATCCTCTAATAATTCCCTTGCGTTCTATAGAATTTGTAAAATTTAATAAATATTAAAGATTACTTGAGGAACCTATGCTCTGATACCAATTGTAACGACCCCGCTTCCCGGTAACCCCCAATTAAGGGAGACTGAAAGGTTGGTGCTGTTATCCAATTAACAGGAACAAAGATTCGACAAATAATCAATACCAATTATGAAATTCTACTAACTAACTGGAATTTGGTATAAAACTAAAACTTTACTTACCTTTGAAAATCTTGGAAATCTATCTATCCTGGTCTTGAATTATTCTATCTAATCCTCCTTGCACTTTATTTCTTTTTCCGCAATGTGTCACTTTATAGTTTGTTCTTTCAATTGTTGTTCCTAAAACGCCGACAAACAAAATGTCGGTCAGTATATCGAAATATACTGGTATGTGGGAACAACCAAAATCTTGCAAATATGGATAGCAATTTAATAATCCCAATCAAATTAATTAACAAGTCAATTTACACTTTTCAGTATGACATTCTCCACCACTTTTTCCCTAACCCTGGCATACCCACCTTAGGGTGCCCTTTGCCAATGACTTAAGGCCACCTTCTCCATCCCGAGCTTGGTGCCTGGGGGTCACCACTCATGGTGCCCACGAGTCATGCAATATCATAGGCCACCTTCTTGGTGCCTGGGATCACCATTCAGGGTGTCAATTGGTCTACCCATCTGGGCATGACCTTTGGCATCATCCATCAGGGTGGCATGTTGGTGCGAGAATACATATTTCTATTTTTAATGTGATAATCATAGTGATTTTATGATTTGCAAATATGAACATCCAACAGATAACTTACATTCAATGCGATTAGCCATCCAAGAAACCATTGGGAAACTAAGGTGGTTATTCATAATTAACCACATACCTGATCCAGAGCAAGTTGATTGTCTAAGAAAAAAGGATAAAGAAACAATCAACAATATCCTAAAATTAATGCATACGTTCCAAGTGTTATAGTTTATCCAAAACATTCTAAAGCTAGACTTGGATTCCACCTTAGGCTTTCTAGACCGCATTAGGGTTTTATTAGGATTTTTGCTTCCTTAACGCTTTTATCATATTAAATGCTCTCTTAGTTCATAAACCCTAATTTCAACATCATAAGCCTATTTAAAGTCGATTATTTCTCTTTCATACTAAAACTACCGTCTTTATCCTTTCAAGTTGTTTCAAGGTCATTAGACTCAATTATCACTTTTAGATTCTTTCGGATTAACAACCCATAATTCATGATGGTCTAATTCCCATATGAACTCTATTTATTATTAATTCTTCCTTGATTCAATCGAAAGCCCTAATTTCTATATTAAGGTTATTTATCCACAACTTAGGGACTTTAATGCTGGAAATAGCTTAGATTTAGCATATTCCAACTTTAATCATGAAATTAGTCAATTAAAGCCATTAAGAGTCAAACTTACCAACATTAGGGTTTCAAGGCCGATTAAAGTATATTCATGTGTATGAAACTCTAAATTAACTAATTATATGCAAAGTTCATCCTTTTTCTTCCTAATGTTTCTTTTTATCATTAACAGGCTAATATCAACTTTAATCATCTATTAAACCCTACTAATCACATTAATAATATCAAAATAGGGTTCTTTAAACATTAATACATTAAAGTTGATATCATTCATTACTTTTCAAATTGCAAAAGGAATCAGGTTTCAATTATATTTTTAATCGATTCCCCTCATTGTTTTGAGAAACTTTCATATTTGATGCATATTCATCCGAGCTACGGTTAACAAGATATGAATTTTGCAAATTAAACTTATTTTGCGCCAATAGGGAGGCACCACGTAGCCTCTATACATGCAACACATTTGCTTTGGAAAAACATTTTGAAAAGACGTTCTTACCCCTGGTTAAGTTGACAACTCTTTAATCCCGCAGAGGGCATATCCGTCCAGTGCCACTTTTCCTTTCTTCAACCTTGAGCAGGTCGACACCTGCTGCCCTAGCCGCTGTTTTACAACAACCTCATGTGCGCTCCTTCCTCTCCAAGGTCCGGCGACCATCGGGGATGTTTCCCCTACCTCCGTCTACCCTTGGCGCTTAGCTGGGTGCCTCTGTTTGCAGTGATGGTGGCCAGTTTGGCCTGGACACGCCTGCAGTGCATGGTTGCCGTAGCAGCAGTGCTACGGCGACTGCGACCAGCCTAGGGCAGGGCCGTGATGGCGAAGCCCCTCCCCAAACTCATGGGCATCCATCCTCCATCCCAACTACACACGATCACTCGCTGCGCATGAGTTAGAGCCTTCTTCCCATGTTAGGGTTTGAACGTGGAAGAACAAGATGAGGAAGAAGAGATATGTGCAGGATCTCTTTTGGGACTCGAACCAGAAGGCCAACCTCTTATATAGGGGAGGGTACTCTAGCCCCAAGACGTTCTTATAAGAGGGAACAAGTCCCTTTCCTAATAGGAAACAACTTCCCTTAATTAAGAAGCAAATCCTCTCTCTCTCTCTCATCCCTTTGATATTCCTTTTCCTTTAATTATTAGGATTTCGAAAATTACCTCCTTTAGATTCCTTGTAGTTGCCCTTTTATGTATTGGCACGAAATTTAGTTTTCCTTTTAATAGAAAATATCTCCCTTTTAATAGTACCATGAGATTCATTAATAATGTGCTCACATTGTATTCTTATTTTCTTTTATCGGTATTTTCTCTTTCCCTTTTCTTCTTTATTGGGGCTCCTTGGACCCCAAGAGACTCAAAGAATTCGAAATTACTTTTTAAGGAGTACTGATTATCCTTAAATGCATCAATATGCATTAATTCCCATTATCTTGTTTATTTCTTATTAAAATATCTCTTTTTAAGGATTTTTCTTTATTTCTCTTTTATTTTCCTCATTGGTTTTCCTTTTTATATTAGGAATCCTTGGGATACGAAATTCCACCAAAGATTACTCCACTATACCTCTTTTCACTTATTTTCCACATTTCATCAATATTTTCAATTTCTTTCTTAATAAAGAAATACATAATTGATCTTTTATTTTCTTATTGCTCTCTTTATGCAACTTTGGACTCCTTGGAACCCAAGGAACCCAAGAGGCATGAAATTCATTCTTGGATTACATTCCTTTGCCTTCTAGAGGTTTCTACCTCATCTCTCTTTTCTCAAAAACTCAATTATTCATTAATTAATTGAATTTCCCTGTCATTCGGCCCAATAGCCAATAAAGCCCACAACTCAAACAACAAGGCTATTTTAAACGAAATCTATTTATTCAGAACAAATTATATCATTATTTGTCCAAATATCTTTAATATGAGAAATTACATTTCTCACCAAAGGAACCCAAAATTTGGGGTTGTAACATATATATATATATATATATATATATATATATATATATATATATATATATATATATATATATATATATATATATATATATATATATATATATATATATATATATATATATATATGTATATATATATATATATGTATATATATATCTATATATATATATATATATATATATATATATATATATGTATATATATGTATATATATCTATATATATACATATATATATATATATATATATATATCTATGTATATGTATATATATACACAT
Organism: Alisma plantago-aquatica; assembly: GCA_963693085.1. Classification (NCBI taxonomy): domain Eukaryota; kingdom Viridiplantae; phylum Streptophyta; class Magnoliopsida; order Alismatales; family Alismataceae; genus Alisma; species Alisma plantago-aquatica. Next base: position 784,123,627 of record OY856412.1, on the reverse strand, counting down.
ATACATAGATATATATATATATATGTATATATATATATATATATACATATATATATACATATATATATACATATACATATATATCTATATATATACATATACATATATATATATATATTCACATGAGCATGCTTAACCCAGCAGCTACTAGGGCACAAGTAGACCACCTATTAAACCATGCTAGGTCATACTTGTTCTCTTTCCTCAACATTAGATCAACTTAGGCGTGAAGGGTTCATCAAACATACCCTTATCTTAAGGGGTTTCCTTTACTTCTACACATGAGGAGTACCATGCTCGAAACTATAGAGACTCAAATCTCATCAGGGGCATCGGATACACTGCTTCCCCTCTTAGGCCTAGGAACCCTAGATTCTCCTTTGGATATCCAACTGCATGCTCAAACTCTTAACCACAAATCAAACATGTCCAAGGTATGTCATGTACTGCCATGATCCTTTTATATGAGTAATACCTCAGAGTCGAGTCCTCTTCAAGGACAACCAACTAGGTATAAAGCCTCACAACCAGTTACTTAAACCCCCTCATAGTCTAAAGCACTCTTTATCTCATCCAGCGGGTAACCACTTATACCATAGGTACTAGAAGCATCGTCCTCTCTGTAGGGTTTGGTTCCTCTGAAGGCAACCAAGATATCATCAGACTTCGGGAATCAAGCATAAGGCAACCACTATTATCCACGTAGGTCACATCGTCCTTAACTCCCCACTATTCCTCAGGTTTCAGGGTTTTATACTTCCAACTTCATTGTTGGGGTCCTGCTTCCTCTCTCTAGAGCTAAAACCACCTCCAACCATACCTATTAGAGGTCCCTTCTCCATGAAGGCTCAAGCTCACAAGCATACCCCTATGTGGGTGAAGCCTATGCTCAACTCATGTTTGGCTCAAGATTATACCTAGCCATTTATGCTCATCCCATAACCCATCCATCATGCATACTTGCCAGGGTTTCAACCTATTTCCGTCCACTGACGTACTCTGGGTGCAAGCTATACCCTACTTGCATAAGCATATAGGGTTCTATAGGTTCTTCTCTAACTTCATCCATGAAGGAGCTACCCTTTTCTCTAACACGCACGACCCTTTCCCAGGTTTCCAAAGGTACTAGGTCACCCAACCTCACATGGCTCGTATGACAATCCAAACATCTGGTCAACCATGACATCTAACTCATCATGTCATCTCTCTCTCTCTAATCTTCACTTAGGGTTAGGGTTAACATCATCCTCAAAGGATGTGCTAGGTCTCTACTTTTAATGGAGGTCTCTACCTCCAAGACTAATTCTCTCTACTCATCCTCCAGACAAGGAGGTCTATCCTCAGGTCTCTCCTGAGGGCAAAGACAACTCGTGTCATATGACCTAAGCATGTATCTATTATTTAGTTTGCGCTTAATCTATTAAGCTTATGTCCATGACATCTTATTTACATGCTTTTTATTAATTTGGTGGAGGATTCCTTAGACCTTATTAACTTTTCCCATACCTAAAGAGGGTGAGGAGAAGAGAGAAATCCCTAATCCTTAAGGTCCTTAACAAAATTTGAGTTGAACAAGATGAGAGAGTCCTAAAGGTATCTTATTTCGAGTCATATCCTAAGACATCGGCCAGGCAGTCACACAATCCGGGAGTCCTCGTATTCCGACTAGCGGTGCGGAAGAAAATATTGCCAGCCCCCGGACGTGATCCTTTTCTAGACACCTCAATCTTTCGGACAATCCTCTAATAATTCCCTTGGGTTCTATAGAATTTGTAAAATTTAATAAATAGTAAAGATTACTTGAGGAACCTATGCTCTGATACCAATTGTAACGACCCCGCTTCCCGGTAACCCCCAATTAAGGGAGACTGAAAGGTCGGTGCTGTTATCCAATTAATAGGAACAAAGATTCGACAAATAATCAATAACAATTATGAAATTCTACTAACTCTGGAATTTGGTATAAAATTAAAACTTTACTTACATTTGAAAATCTTGGAAATCTATCTATCCTGGTCTTGAATTATTTTATCTAATCCTCCTTGCACTTTATTTCTTTTTCCGCAATGTGTCACTTTACAGTTTGTTCTTTCAATTGTTGTTCCTAAAACGCCGACAAACAAAATGTCGGTCAGTATATCAAAATATACTGGTATGTCGGAACAACCAAAATATTGCAAATATGGCTAACAATTTAATAATCCCAATCAAATTAATTAACAAGTCAATTTACACTTTTCAGTATGACATTCTCCACCACTTTTTCCCTAACCCTGGCATACCCACCTTAGGGTGCCCTTTGCCAATGACTTAAGGCCACCTTCTCCATCTCGAGCTTGGTGCCTGGGGGTCACCACTCATGGTGCCCACTAGTCATGCAATATCATAGGCCACCTTCTTGGTGCCTGGGGTCACCACTCAGGGTGTCAATTGGTCTACCCATCTGGGCCTGACCTTTGGCATCATCCATCAGGGTGGCATGTAGGTGAGAGAATACATAGTTCTATTTTTAATGTGATAATCATAGTGATTTAATGATTTGCAAATATGAACATTCAACAGATAACTTACATTCAATGCGATTAGCCATCCAAGAAACCATTGGGAAACTAAGGCGGTTATTCATAATTAACCACATACCTGATCCAGAGCAAGTTGATTGTCTAAGCAATAAGGATAAAGAAACAATCAACAATATCCTGAAATTAATGCATACGTTCCAAGTGTTATAGTTTATCCAGAACATTCTAAAGCTAGACTTGGATTCCACCTTAGGCTTTCTAGACCACATTAGGGTTTTATTAGGGTTTTTGCTTCCTTAACGCTTTTATCATATTAAATGCTCTCTTAGTTCATAAACCCTAATTTCAACATCATAAGCCTAATTAAAGTCGATTATTTCTCTTTCATACTAAAACTACCTTCTTTATCCTTTCAAGTTGTTTCAAGGTCATTAGACTCAATTATCACTTTTAGATTCTTTCTGATTAACAACCCATAATTCATGATGGTCTAATTCTCATATGAACTCTATTTATTATTAATTCTTCCTTGATTCAATCGAAATCCCTAATTTCTATATTAAGGTTATTTATCCACAAATTAGGGACTTTAATGATGGAAATAGCTTAGATTTAGCATATTCCAACTTTAATCATGAAATTAGTCAATTAAAGCCATTAAGAGTCAAACTTACCAACATTAGGGTTTCAAGGCCGATTAAAGTATATTCATGCGTATGAAACTCTAAATTAACTAATTATATGCAAAGTTCATCCTTTTTCTTCCTAATGTTTCTTTTTATCATTAACAGGCTAATATCAACTTTAATCATCTATTAAACCCTACTAATCACACTAATAATATCAAAATAGGGTTCTTTAAACATTAATACATTAAAGTTGATATCTTTCATTACTTTTCGAATTGCAAAAGGAATCAGGTTTCAACTATTTTTAATGGATTCCCCTCATTTGTTTGAGAAACTTTCATATTTGATGCATATTCATCCGAGCTACGGTTAACAAGATATGAATTTTGCAAATTAAACTTATTTTGCGCCAATAGGGAGGCACCATGTAGACTCTATACATGCAACACATTTGCTTTGGAAAAACATTTTGAAAAGACATTCTTACCCCTAGTTAAGTTGACAACTCTTTAATCCCGCAGAGGGCATATCCGTCCAGTGCCACTTTTCCTTTCTTCAACCTTGAGCAGGTCGACACCTGCTGCCCTAGCCGCTGTTTTACAGCAACCTCATGCGTGCTCCTTCCTCTCCAAGGTCCGGCGACCATCGGGGATGTTTCCCCTACCTCCGTCTACCCTTGGCGCTTAGCTGGGTGCCTCTGTTTGCAGCGATGGCGGCCAGTTTGGCCTGGACACGCCTGCAGTGCATGGTTGCCGTACCAGCAGTGCTACGGCTACTGCGACCAGCCTAGGGCAGGGCCGTGATGGCGAAGCCCCTCCCCAAACTTGTGGGCATCCATCCTCCATCCCAACTACACACGATCACTCGCTGCGCATGAGTTAGAGCCTTCTTCCCATGTTAGGGTTTGAACGTGGAAGAACAAGATGAGGAAGAAGAGATATGTGCAGGATCTCTTTTGGGACTCGAACCAGAAGGCCAACCTCTTATATAGGGGAGGGTACTCAATCCCCAAGACGTTCTTATAAGAGGGAACAAGTCCCTTTCCTAATAGGAAACAACTTCCCTTAATTAAGAAGCAAATCCTCTCTCTCTCTCATCCCTTTGATATTCCTTTTCCTTTAATTATTAGGATTTCGAAAATTACCTCCTTTAGATTCCTTGTAGTTGCCCTTTTATGTATTGGCACGAAATTTAGTTTTCCTTTTAATAGAAAATATCTCCCTTTTAATAGTACCATGAGATTCATTAATAATGTGCTCACATTGTATTCTTATTTTCTTTTATAGGTATTTTCTCTTTCCCTTTTCTTCTTTATTGGGGCTCCTTGGACCCCAAGAGACTCAAAGAATTCGAAATTACTTTTTAAGGAGTACTGATTATCCTTAAATGCATCAATATGCATTAATTCCCATTATCTTGTTTATTTCTTATTAAAATATCTCTTTTTGAGGATTTTTCTTTATTTCTCTTTTATTTTCCTCATTGGTTTTCCTTTTTATATTAGGAATCCTTGGGATACGAAATTCCACCAAAGATTACTCCATTATACCTCTTTTCACTTATTTTCCACATTTCATCAATATTTTCAATTTCTTTCTTAATAAAGAAATACTTAATTGATCTTTTATTTTCTTATTGCTCTCTTTATGCAACTTTGGACTCCTTGGAACCCAAGGAACCCAAGAGGCACGAAATTCATTCTTGGATTACATTCCTTTGCCTTCTAGAGGTTTCTACCTCATCTCTCTTTTATCAAAAACTCAATTATTCATTAATTAATTGAATTTCCCTGTCATTGGGCCCAATAGCCAATAAAGCCCACAACTCAAACAACAAGGCTATTTTAAACGAAATCCATTTATTCACAACAAATTATATCATTATTTGTCCAAATATCTTTAATATGAGAAATTACATTTCTCACCAAAGGAACCCAAAATTTGGGGTTGTAACATATATATATATATATATATATGTATGTATATATATATATGTATATGTATATATATATATATGTATATGTATATATATATGTATATATATCTATATATATACACATATATATATATATATATATATATATATATCTATGTATATGTATATATATACACATATACATAGATATATATATATGTATATATATAGATATATATACATATATATATACATATACATATATATCTATATATACATATACATATATATATATATATATTCACATGAGTATGCTTAACGCAGCAGCTACTAGGGCACAAGTAGACCACCTATTAAACCATGCTAGGTCATACTTGTTCTCTTTCCTCAACATTAGATCAACTTAGGCGTGAAGGGTTCATCAAACATACCCTTATCTTAAGGGGTTTCCTTTACCTATACACATGAGGAGTACCATGCTCGAAACTATAGAGACTCAAATCTCATCAGGGGCATCGGATACACTGCTTCCCCTCTTAGGCCTAGGAACCCTAGATTCTCCTTTGGATATCCAACTGCATGCTCAAACTCTTAACCACGAATCAAACATGTCCAAGGTATGTCATGTACTGCCATGATCCTTTTATATGATTAATACCTCAGAGTCGAGTCCTCTTCAAGGACAACCAACTAGGTATAAAGCCTCACAACCAGTTACTTAAACCCCCTCATAGTCTAAAGCACTCTTTATCACATCCAGCGGGTAACCACTTATACCATAGGTACTAGAAGCATCGTCCTCTCTCTAGGGTTTGGTTCCTCTGAAGGCAACCAAGATATCATCAGCCTTCAGGAATCAAGCATAAGGCAACCACTATCATCCACGTAGGTCACATCGTCCTTAACTCCCCATTATTCCTCAAGTTTTAGGGTTTTATACTTCCAACTTCATTGTTGGGGTCCTGCTTCCTCTCTCTAGAGCTAAAACCACCTCCAACCATACCTATTAGAGGTCCCTTTTCCATGAAGGCTCAAGCTCACAAGCATACCCCTATGTGGGTGAAGCCTATGCTCAACTCATGTTTGGCTCAAGATTATACCTAGCCAGTTATGCTCATCCCATAACCCATCCATCATGCATACTGGCCAGGGTTTCAACCTATTTCCGTCCACTGACGTACTCTGGGTGCAAGCTATACCCTACTTGCTTAAGCATATAGGGTTCTATAGGTTCTTCTCTAACTTCATCCATGAAGGAGCTACCCTTTTCAGGGTTTTATACTTCCAACTTCATTGTTGGGGTCTTGCTTCCTCTCTCTAGAGCTAAAACCACCTCCAACCATACCTATTAGAGGTCCCTTCTCCATGAAGGCTCAAGCTCACAAGCATACCCCTATGTGGGTGAAGCCTATGCTCAACTCATGTTTGGCTCAAGATTATACCTAGCCATTTATGCTCATCCCATAACCCATCCATCATGCATACTGGCCAGGGTTTCAACCTATTTCCGTCCACTGACGTACTCTGGGTGCAAGCTATACCCTACTTGCTTAAGCATATAGGGTTCTATAGGTTCTTCTCTAACTTCATCCATGAAGGAGCTACCCTTTTCTCTAACACGCACGACCCTTTCCCAGGTTTCCAAAGGTACTAGGTCACCCAACCTCACATGGCTCGTATGACAATCCAAACATCTGGTCAACCATGACATCTAACTCATCATGTCATCTCTCTCTCTCTAATCTTCACTTAGGGTTAGGGTTAACATCATCCTCAAAGGATGTGCTAGGTCTCTACTTTTAATGGAGGTCTCTACCTGCAAGACTAATTCTCTCTACTCATCCTCCAGACAAGGAGGTGTATCCTCAGGTCTCTCCTGAGGGCAAAGACAACTCGTGTCATACGACCTAAGCATGTATCTATTATTTAGTTTGCACTTAATCTATTAAGCTTATGTCCATGACATCTTATTTACATGCTTTTTATTAATTTGGTGGAGGATTCCTTAGAACTTATTAACTTTTCCCATACCTAAAGAGGGTGAGGAGAAGAGAGAAATCCCTAATCCTTAAGGTCCTTAACAAAATTTGAGTTGAACAAGATGAGAGAGTCCTAAAGGTATCTTATTTCGAGTCATATCCTAAGACATCAGCCACACAGTCACACAATCCGGGAGTCCTCGTATTCCGACTAGCGGTGCGGAAGAAAATATTGCCAGCCCCCGGACGTGATCTTTTTCTAGACACCTCAATCTTTCAGACAATCCTCTAATAATTCCCTTGGGTTCTATAGAATTTGTAAAATTTAATAAATATTAAAGATTACTTGAGGAACCTATGCTCTGATACCAATTGTAACGACCCCGCTTCCCGGTAACCCCCAATTAAGGGAGACTGAAAGGTCGGTTCTGTTATCCAATTAACAGGAACAAAGATTCGACAAATAATCAATAACAATTATGAAATTCTACTAACTAACTGGAATTTGGTATAAAATTAAAACTTTACTTACCTTTGAAAATCTTGGAAATCTATCTATCCTGGTCTTGAATTATTCTATCTAATCCTCCTTGCACTTTATTTCTTTTTCCGCAATGTGTCACTTTACAGTTTGTTCTTTCAATTGTTGTTCCTAAAACGCCGACAAACAAAATGTCGGTCAGTATATCAAAATATACTGGTATGTGGGAACAACCAAAATCTTGCAAATATGGCTAACAATTTAATAATCCCAATCAAATTAATTAACAAGTCAATTTACTCTTTTCAGTATGACATTCTCCACCACTTTTTCCCTAACCCTGGCATACCCACCTTAGGGTGCCCTTTGCCAATGACTTAAGGCCACCTTCTCCATCCCGAGCTTGGTGCCTGGGGGTCACCACTCATGGTGCCCACTAGTCATGCAATATCATAGGCCACCTTCTTGGTGCCTGGGGTCACCACTCAGGGTGTCAATTGGTCTACTCATCTGGGCCTGACCTTTGGCATCATCCATCAGGGTGGCATGTAGGTGCGAGAATACATATTTCTATTTTTAATGTGATAATCATAGTGATTTTATGATTTGCAAATATGAACATTCAATAGATAACTTACATTCAATGCGATTAGCCATCCAAGAAACCATTGGGAAACTAAGGCGGTTATTCATAATTAACCACATACCTGATCCAGAGCAAGTTGATTGTCTAAGCAATAAGGATAAAGAAACAATCAACAATATCTTGAAATTAATGCATACGTTCCAAGTGTTATAGTTTATCCCGAACATTCTAAAGCTAGACTTGGATTCCACCTTAGGCTTTCTAGACCACATTAGGGTTTTATTAGGGTTTTTGCTTCCTTAACACTTTTATCATATTAAATGCTCTCTTAGTTCATAAACCCTAATTTCAACATCATAAGCCTAATTAAAGTCGATTATTTCTCTTTCATACTAAAACTACCTTCTTTATCCTTTCAAGTTGTTTCAAGGTCATTAGACTCAATTATCACTTTTAGATTCTTTCGGATTAACAACCCATAATTCATGATGGTCTAATTCCCATATGAACTCTATTTATTATTAATTCTTCCTTGATTCAATCGAAAGCCCTAATTTCTATATTAAGGTTATTTATCCACAAATTAGGGACTTTAATGCCGGAAATAGCTTAGATTTAGCATATTCCAACTTTAATCATGAAATTAGTCAATTAAAGCCATTAAGAGTCAAACTTACCAACAATAGGGTTTCAAGGCCGATTAAAGTATATTCATGCATATGAAACTCTAAATTAACTAATTATATGCAAAGTTCATCCTTTTTCTTCCTAATGTTTCTTTTTATCATTAACAAGCTAATATCAACTTTAATCATCTATTAAACCCTACTAATCACATTAATAATATCAAAATAGGGTTCTTTAAACATTAATACATTAAAGTTGATATCTTTCATTACATTTCGAATTGCAAAAGGAATCGGGTTTCAATTATATTTTTATTGGATTCCCCTCATTTTTTTGAGAAACTTTCATATTTGATGCATATTCATCCGAGCTACGGTTAACAAGATATGAATTTTGCAAATTAAACTTATTTTGCGCCAATAGGGAGGCACCACGTAGCCTCTATACATGCAACACATTTGCTTTGGAAAAACATTTTGAAAAGACGTTCTTACCCCTGGTTAAGTTGACAACTCTTTAATCCCGCAGAGGGCATATCCGTCCAGTGCCACTTTTCCTTTCTTCAACCTTGAGCAGGTCGACACATGCTGCCCTAGCCGCTGTTTTACAACAACCTCATGCGCGCTCCTTCCTCTCCAAGGTCCGGCGACCATCGGGGATGTTTCCCCTACCTCCGTCTACCCTTGGCGCTTAGCTGGGTGCCTCTGTTTGCAGTGATGGCGGCCAGTTTGGCCTGGACACGCCTGCAGTGCATGGTTGCCGTAGCAGCAGTGCTACGGCTACTGCGACCAGCCTAGGGCAGGGCCGTGATGGCGAAGCCCCTCCCCAAACTCGTGGGCATCCATCCTCCATCCCAACTAGACACGATCACTCGCTGCACATGAGTTAGAGCCTTCATCCCATGTTAGGGTTTGAACGTGGAAGAACAAGATGAGGAAGAAGAGATATGTGCAGGATCTCTTTTGGGACTCGAACCAGAAGGCCAACCTCTTATATAGGGGAGGGTACTCAAGCCCCAAGAAGTTCTTATAAGAGGGAACAAGTCCCTTTCCTAATAGGAAACAACTTCCCTTAATTAAGTAGCAAATCCTCTCTCTCTCTCTCATCCCTTTGATATTCCTTTTCCTTTAATTATTAGGATTTCGAAAATTACCTCCTTTAGATTCCTTGTAGTTGCCCTTTTATGTATTGGCACGAAATTTAGTTTTCCTTTTAATAGAAAATATCTCCCTTTTAATAGTACCATGAGATTCATTAATAATGTGCTCACATTGTATTCTTATTTTCTTTTATAGGTATTTTCTCTTTCCCTTTTCTTCTTTATTGGGGCTCCTTGGACCCCAAGAGACTCAAAGAATTTGAAATTACTTTTTAAGGAGTACTGATTATCCTTAAATGCATCAATATGCATTAATTCCCATTATCTTGTTTATTTCTTATTAAAATATCTCTTTTTGAGGATTTTTCTTTATTTCTCTTTTATTTTCCTCATTGGTTTTCCTTTTTATATTAGGAATCCTTGGGATACGAAATTCCACCAAAGATTACTCCATTATACCTCTTTTCACTTATTTTCCACATTTCATCAATATTTTCAATTTCTTTCTTAATAAAGAAATACTTAATTGATCTTTTATTTTCTTATTGCTCTCTTTATGCAACTTTGGACTCCTTGGAACCCAAGGAACCCAAGAGGCACGAAATTAATTCTTGGATTACATTCCTTTGCCTTCTAGAGGTTTCTACCTCATCTCTCTTTTCTCAAAAACTCAATTATTCATTAATTAATTGAATTTCCCTGTCATTGGGCCCAATAGCCAATAAAGCCCACAACTCAAACAACAAGACTATTTTAAACGAAATCCATTTATTCACAACAAATTATATCATTATTTTTCCAAATATCTTTAATATGAGAAATTACATTTCTCACCAAAGGAACCCAAAATTTGGGGTTGTAACATATATATATATATATATATATATATATATATATATATATATATATATATATATATATATATATATGTATGTATATGTATATATATATGTATATATATCTATATATATACATATATATATATATCTATGTATATGTATATATATACACATATACATATATATATATATATATATATATATATACATATATATACATATACATATATATCTATATATATACATATACATATATATATATATATATATATATATATATATATATATATATATATATATATATATATATATATATATATATATATATATATATATATATATTCACATGAGCATGCTTAACCCAGCAGCTACTAGGGCACAAGTATACCACCTATTAAACCATGCTAGGTCATACTTGTTCTCTTTCCTCAACATTAGATCAACTTAGGCATGAAGGGTTCATCAAACATACCCTTATCTTAAGGGGTTTACTTTACCTCTACACATGAGGAGTACCATGCTCGAAACTATAGAGACTCAAATCTCATCAGGGGCATCGGATACACTGCTTCCCCTCTTAGGCCTAGGAACCCTAGATTCTCCTTTGGATATCCAACTGTATGCTCAAACTCTTAACCACGAATCAAACATGTCCAAGGTATGTCATGTACTGCCATGATCCTTTTATATGAGTAATACCTCATAGTTGAGTCCTCTTCAAGGACAACCAACTAGGTATAAAGCCTCACAACCAGTTACTTAAACCCCCTCATAGTCTAAAGCACTCTTTATCTCATCCAGCGGGTAACCACTTATACCATAGGTACTAGAAGCATCGTCCTCTCTCTAGGGTTTGGTTCCTCTGAAGGCAACCAAGATATCATCAGCCTTCAGGAATCAAGAATAAGGCAACCACTATCATCCACGTAGGTCACATCATCCTTAACTCCCCACTATTCCTCAAGTTTCAGGGTTTTATACTTCCAACTTCATTGTTGGGGTCTTGCTTCCTCTCTCTAGAGCTAAAACCACCTCCAACCATACCTATTAGAGGTCCCTTCTCCATGAAGGCTCAAGCTCACAAGCATACCCCTATGTGGGTGAAGCCTATGCTCAACTCATGTTTGGCTCAAGATTATACCTAGCCATTTATGCTCATCCCATAACCCATCCATCATGCATACTGGCCAGGGTTTCAACCTATTTCCGTCCACTGACGTACTCTGGGTGCAAGCTATACCCTACTTGCATAAGCATATAGGGTTCTATAGGTTCTTCTCTAACTTCATCCATGAAGGAGCTACCGTTTTCTCTAACACGCACGACCCTTTCCCAGGTTTCCAAAGGTACTAGGTCACCCAACCTCACATGGCTCGTATGACAATCCAAACATCTGGTCAACCATGACATCTAATTCATCATGTCATCTCTCTCTATCTAATCTTCACTTAGGGTTAGGGTTAACATCATCCTCAAAGGATGTGCTAGGTCTCTACTTTTAATGGAGGTCTCTACCTCCAAGACTAATTCTCTCTACTCAACCTCCAGACAAGGAGGTCTATCCTCAGGTCTCTCCTGAGGGCAAAGACAACTTGTGTCATACGACCTAAGCATGTATCTATTATTTAGTTTGCGCTTAATCTATTAAGCTTATGTCCATGACATCTTATTTACATGCTTTTTATTAATTTGGTGGAGGATTCCTTAGACCTTATTAACTTTCCCCATACCTAAATAGGGTGAGGAGAAGAGAGAAATCCCTAATCCTTAAGGTCCTTAACAAAATTTGAGTTGAACAAGATGAGAGAGTCCTAAAGGTATCTTATTTCGAGTCATATCCTAAGACATCGGCCAGGCAGTCACACAATCTGGGATTCCTCGTATTCCGACTAGCGGTGCGGAAGAAAATATTGCCAGCCCCCGGACGTGATCCTTTTCTAGACACCTCAATCTTTCGGACAATCCTCTAATAATTCCCTTGGGTTCTATAGAATTTGTAAAATTTAATAAATATTAAAGATTACTTGAGGAACCTATGCTCTGATACCAATTGTAACGACCCCGCTTCCCGGTAACCCCCAATTAAGGGAGACTGAAAGGTCGGTGCTGTTATCCAATTAACAGGAACAAAGATTCGACAAATAATCAATAACAATTATGAAATTCTACTAACTAATTGGAATTTGGTATAAAATTAAAACTTTACTTACCTTTGAAAATCTTGGAAATCTATCTATCCTGGTCTTGAATTATTCTATCTAACCCTCCTTGCACTTTATTTCTTTTTCCGCAATGTGTCACTTTACAGTTTTTTCTTTCAATTGTTGTTCCTAAAACGCCGACAAACAAAATGTCAGTCAGTATATCAAAATATACTGGTATGTGGGAACAACCAAAATCTTGCAAATATGGCTAACAATTTAATAATCCCAATCAAATTAATTAACAAGTCAATTTACACTTTTCAGTATGACATTCTCCACCACTTTTTCCCTAACCCTGGCATACCCACCTTAGGGTGCCCTTTGCCAATGACTTAAGGCCACCTTCTCCATCCCGAGCTTGGTGCCTGGGGGTCACCACTCATGGTGCCCACTAGTCATGCAATATCATAGGCCACCTTCTTGGTGCCTGGGGTCACCACTCAGGGTGTCAATTGGTCTACCCATCTGGGCCTGACCTTTGGCATCATCCATCAGGGTGGCATGTAGGTGAGAGAATACATATTTCTATTTTTAATGTGATAATCATAGTGATTTTATGATTTGCAAATATGAACATTCAACAGATAACTTACATTCAATGCGATTAGCCATCCAAGAAACCATTGGGAAACTAAGGCGGTTATTCATAATTAACCACATACCTGATCCAGAGCAAGTTGATTGTCTAAGCAATAAGGATAAAGAAACAATCAACAATATCCTGAAATTAATGCATATGTTCCAAGTGTTATAGTTTATCCAGAACATTCTAAAGCTAGACTTGGATTCCACCTTAGGCTTTCTAGACCACATTAGGGTTTTATTAGGGTTTTTGCTTCCTTAACGCTTTTATCATATTAAATTCTCTCTTAGTTCATAAACCCTAATTTCAACATCATAAGCCTAATTAAAGTCGATTATTTCTCTTTCATACTAAAACTACCTTCTTTATCCTTTCAAGTTGTTTCAATGTCATTAGACTCAATTATCACTTTTAGATTCTTTCGGATTAACAACCCATAATTCATGATGGTCTAATTCCCATATGAACTCTATTTATTATTAATTCTTCCTTGATTCAATCGAAAGCCCTAATTTCTATATTAAGGTTATTTATCCACAAATTAGGGACTTTAATGCTGGAAATAGCTTAGATTTAGCATATTCCAACTTTAATCATGAAATTAGTCAATTAAAGCCATTAAGAGTCAAACTTACCAACATTAGGGTTTCAAGGCCGATTAAAGTATATTCATGCATATGAAACTCTAAATTAACTAATTATATGCAAAGTTCATCCTTTTTCTTCCTAATGTTTCTTTTTATCATTAACAGGCTAATATCAACTTTAATCATCTATTAAACCCTACTAATCAAATTAATAATATCAAAATAGGGTTCTTTAAACATTAATACATTAAAGTTGATATCTTTCATTACTTTTCGAATTGCAAAAGGAATCAGGTTTCAATTATATTTTTAATGGATTCCCCTCATTTTTTTGAGAAACTTTCATATTTGATGCATATTCATCCGAGCTACGGTTAACAAGATATGAATTTTGCAAATTAAACTTATTTTGTGCCAATAGGGAGGCACCACGTAGCCTCTATACATGCAACACATTTGCTTTGGAAAAACATTTTGAAAAGATGTTCTTACCCCTGGTTAAGTTGACAACTCTTTAATCCCGCAGAGGGCATATCCGTCCAGTGCCACTTTTCCTTTCTTCAACCTTGAGCAGGTCGACACCTGCTGCCCTAGCCGTTGTTTTACAGCAACCTCATGCGCGCTCCTTCCTCTCCAAGGTCCGGCGACCATCGGGGATGTTTCCCCTACCTCCGTCTACCCTTGGCGCTTAGCTGGGTGCCTCTGTTTGCAGCGATGGCGGCCAGTTTGGCCTGGACATGCCTGCAGTGCATGGTTGCCGTAGCAGCAGTGCTACGGCTACTGCGACCAGCCTAGGGCAGGGCCGTGATGGCGAAGCCCCTCCCCAAACTCGTGGGCATCCATCCTCCATCCCAACTACACACAATCACTCGCTGCGCATGAGTTAGAGCCTTCTTCCCATGTTAGGGTTTGAACATGGAAGAACAAGATGAGGAAGAAGAGATATGTGCAGGATCTCTTTTGGGACTCGAACCAGAAGGCCAACCTCTTATATAGGGGAGGGTACTCAAGCCCCAAGACGTTCTTATAAGAGGGAACAAGTCCCTTTCCTAATAGGAAACAACTTCCCTTAATTAAGAAGCAAATCCTCTCTCTCTCATCCCTTTGATATTCCTTTTCCTATATTTATTAGGATTTCGAAAATTACCTCCTTTAGATTCCTTGCAGTTGCCCTTTTATGTATTGGCACGCAATTTAGTTTTCCTTTTAATAGAAAATATCTCCCTTTTAATAGTACCATGAGATTCATTAATAATGTGCCCACATTGTATTCTTATTTTCTTTTATAGGTATTTTCTCTTTCCAT
>OY856412.1:784098271-784105771 GCA_963693085.1 Alisma plantago-aquatica | reverse complement strand
AAGTTAGTTGAGGCTAGAATTGCTAAGACCCAAAAGAATTACGGTCGTGTATTCTTTGGTTGTCCCAACTACAACACAGAGGTGAATGAACAAAGAGCAACAAAGTGAAAACTGAACTACACATTAAATCTAATCTATTAAATCTGATCTGTTTCTTTTTATCTACAGGGACTTCCTTATTGTAATTTCTTTGAATGGGGTGATTTAAACTCAAAAGTTACTGAAGTGTCTAGCAATTTACAATTTACGGCAGAAGAGGTGGCCAAGATCAATGAACAAAGAGAATAGGTGGCCAAGATTAATAAACAAAGAGAAGAGATGGCCAAGATCAATGAACAAAGAGCAACTACAAAATATAGATGTTGTTTGGTTGTATTGTTTGCTTCATGGATTTTATTTGTACTTGTGTACACATGATCAAAGTGTGAAAAATGTGCTTGTATTAGTGGAGATGAATGAACTGGCATATGGTTGGAGTATTGACTGGATTGTAATCTATCTACTTATCAATGAATGAATATGATTGATGAAAATGTGTATGTTTTTTACTTGTATTAGTGGAGATGAATGTTTGCATATTTTTGGCCCATATTCCATGGACTCGAGCAACTGTATGTAGAAGAATAAATTGTGGTGCTATTGACTTTGTCCTTATTTCTTCCTGGATGAGAACGTTTTTCCAATTTTTACATCAAGTGCTTGAGTATGTAAAGTGGACTACATCCGTGTGTCTGCTAACCAATGAGTAATTGATCGTGCTCTGGTGAAAACATGTTATGTTGTTTCAGCATACAAGTAGAACTATCAAGGACCAGTCCTTAAATCACCGAGGAATAACTGAAATTATTTGTTGCTATGTTCAACATACAAACATGTTATGGTGTTTCATATTTTGCATCTAGTGTATGCAAATAAAGCATTCTAATATATCCCAACATCTAACCAGTTCAACAAGTATTTCAGTTGCATAAGCATTGACAACATCTAACCAGTTCAACAAGTATTTCAATTCCAATAAGCACTGACAGCATCTAACATGTTCAGCAAGTATTTTAATTTCAATTGCATCAAGCACTGACATAAGTGAATCAATTCAACGGTGAATCAATGCAACACTGGTGGGGCATCTTACTTCACCTGTATATAAACAAAAATGGTAATGTTGGCTGCTATATGCCTCCCTAGCTGCCTGCTGTATGCCTTCCTGGCTCGTGGAACATTGTCAATAATACATTGTTCTAAACATATTTTTTCTTCCCTAGCCGAAACAACCAATTGTTAATATTAAAAATCATGCCTGCGTTAGAACTTTGTTCCTTCTAATAATCATCATGGAAAGGAGGAATAGAATACAGGAAAGGGTAGATGGTGAGGTCTTACCAATAAGACCATATTTTATAATAGACTATATCTATGAGAATTATTGATATTGATACACAATGTTTTTAAATAAAATTAGATTACGCCTCTAGTAATTCATCTATGTTTGTGAGTAGTACACAATGTTCCCATCAATTCTACTGTAGAATGCCATTTTCCCATACACCTTCTGATAATGTTTAAGTATATAATGAGCTTGCTTTTGATATAAGATGTAGTCCAACCTTTAGTACATTGTGGAGATGCCTCCCTAACATATATTAGAGGGGAATATCATTTGACCAAATTCTTATATTGCCTATGAAAATAGATCCAATGTATCAAAATTCAACCAATCTTATATAGATGGACAGAAATGTCAACCATGTCCTATGAAAATAGATCCAATGTACAAACACATGAATAACCCATTCAAATTCATTCATTAAACAACGTGCATAAAACATGCTTCCCAAGTACATTAAAACACATGATAGTTAGGTTCACAACAGAAATTGCTACATTTGTTAGATCAAACTCATTCACAAAACACACATATATTGATTATTTCATTATGTCCCTTTGACCATGCACGTAGGTAAATATTATAATCTGCTACACTCCAAACAGATACATTTAAGCAAAATTCAAGTCTAAAAGCACATGTTAGTTTGAATTCAATCCTCCAACCTGTTCGAGGATCGAGGAGTAGAAAATAGGGAACATCAATCTAATGCGCACAATCAATGACTTGTTGGAGCAAAGACATTCATAAAACATGTTTCTCAAATACATAAAGATGCAATTAATTTCACATAGTAATTGGTACATTCAGAAAAGTCACAAACACAAACTGAATTTGGATCCAAGGTTCGGTACAAATTGGTACATTCAAGACACAAACAAGATATTTGACCTTCACTAAACTAGAATGTCTTCGTCCATGTTTATAACTTCATGCCACTTGGATGTGTTCAACCATGTTCAGATCTTCATTCCACATTTAAGACACAAGCAAGGTATTATTCTTCGTCGGACTCGTCAATTTGTTCAAGATCATGAGCATCAGATATATCTTTGACAACCCGTATTGTAAAGTTACACAAAGTGAGTCACATGGAATATGAAAAAATAAGTTCAGTAATTTAAATGAAATTAAAATCAACTAAACCAACTTACTCCAGATTTGCATGTACGGCTATTATGCCCTTTTCCATTACATGTACTGCATGTCCGCTGTCTTTTTGCTTTCAACTCAGCTTGTGGCTTAAACCTTTGTGGTTTTCAGTTCCCTTTACAATGTGATGGTATTGGATCTCTTGCTTCCATGACATGTTCCACATCTTGCATTCAGAGCACACATTGATTACCTTGTGTTGGAATATGAGTTTGGGATGATGGCATGCCTTCATCACACGAACCTATTTCCATACTCTTTTGCAGCAACAAAAAATTGTCATAAGTTTTTTCAAATAACTCTTGCACAGTGAGGTAAGTGTCCTTGTTCTTAGAAGCTATACCAACTAATTTCATTGCCTACCTACAAAGGGAGTTATACCTACCCAAAGGTGTACTACCATCAATATCCTTCCAAGTGTCTTCAATGCAATGATAAGCTTTTTTTACCTTTTTCTTCCATATTCCATCTATTCATCACATATAGAGGTGGTATCTTATGAACTTTAAGATAAAGCATCAATTTTAGTATATGACCACATAAGATGCCAGAAAATTGAAATAGCTTACATTCACAACAAAATTCTTCTCTATCTAGTATAGCATGTACTTTATAGCTATTCTTAGATATAAATGCAAGTGACTGGCCATCAACACGTGACATGTGATACAGAGAATCTTTACGAACCTCCTCTATATCATAGCATGAGGTCAACTTCATTTTCTCTTTAAAAACTTTAAAAATTGATTTGGTGTAGATATCCCTTGCATGTTTCTCAATGGGAGCATAAGACCACAATGTTGGTGGGGCATCCTTAGATCTGTAGTCTTCTTCATCTTCTTCATCATAACGGTTCTCAACCACCTTCTCAAATTCTTGGCCAAATTTAAACAAGGGCAAATGATTGTTGACATGATCTTTAAATATTGCATTCATGCTCTCACTCCGTTGTGTTGTAGACATGTTGGCAAAAAATGTATCTCTGAAGTATACAAGTATCCATTGCTCCCTGATATTCCACAATAGAGTTAGATGTGTGTTGTCACTCAAATTGTATGATATTATCATCTTCTTCCATCTTTCCACAAACTCATCAATGGTGATAGGGTGATTGATGCAAGATTGGAACTCTTCAGTGAACCCAACAACAATCCCATAGATCACGCCTAGATGCTCATGTGGTTTTCTCATTATATGCCATTGGCAACATCGATGTATTGCACTAGGAAATACAATATGAATTGCCTTCTTCATTGCAGGATCTTGATCAATTAAGATTGCCTTTGGGTGCTTTCCATACATTACTTCCAAAAATGTTTTGAAAACCCAAACAAAGAAATTAGCAGTCTCATCTCTTAACAAAGCACAAACAAACAAAGTAGATTGCCTATGATGATTCACCCCAATAAAAGGTGCAAATGGCATATTGTTTCTATTAGTCATGTAAGTTGTGTCAAATGTAATCACATCTCCAAATGTTTGATATGCCATTCGTGATCTCGCATCTACCCAAAATATATTGCATGCACAACCCTCATTATCAAATAGCATAGAGTAGAAGAATGTAGGATTTATTGCTTGCTGTTGTCTAAAATGCTCTAGTGTAGACGCTACATCAACACCTATGTATCTCCTTTGTAAAGAAACAAGTGTGTTTCTTAGATCATTTCTTGTGAATGTGACATTGCATATTCCTCCTTGCTGGGTAGAAATGAGTAACATAATTTGTGCAGTAGAAATATTTTGATCATGCATTGTGTGAATCAAATCCTTTACTTCAGAAGACATGCGACGGTGTGAGCGATGAAACCTCTTTCTAGATGGACTATTAGTGAGATCATGGTTGTGCTGTTTTTCAAAGCTCATAACAACCCACTCTGTGTCCTCCTCTAACTTGACTCGCATTTGAGCCTTGCATCCTGTTCGATTGGAAATGACATCTTTTTGTGGGGTGCCCTTATGACCATTGTCTTCCTTTGTCTTTGGTTTATGCAATCCTTCTTTGGAGAACATGAAAACCCTGCTTGTGACTTTTTTGGTTTTAGCTGAGACACAGTGATTTCCCTTCCTTATGCTAAATCCAATACGATATGCATATTTATTGTAAAACTCCTCAGCTTTATCAAGGCTATCAAATTGTAGACCCATGAAAGGTTCTAGTTCAGATTGTATATCAACCTTGTCATCCTCTAAAATTGTGTCATCTTCTTCTAGTGGGTTTTCATTTTCATCCACCACTTGGTCATAAGCCAACCAATCTATTCTCGTCATGCCGTCAACATCATGATGAAAGTCCATATGTAAAAAAAGATATAATCATTCTCTTATTTGTATATTGGTAAACAATGAGTATATTGTTTAATGAACAAATGAGATCACATTGATAAGAGAAAAGGTTATCTAACCATGTAGGGATTGTTGTGTGGTTCTATTCCCTTCCCTCTCCGAAAAAATTTGAATGTAACCTTCCATATCTTAGATAAGAAAAAATATATTTATTAGGAAAAATCATATAGATATCTAGTTTTAGCATATTTTTTCTAAGCAATGAATGACAGAGAGCACTATTAAAAATGTAAATAATTGAGTAGAGTTAAGTAGAGGAGAATCCATTACGTACATTACTATAAATTGCAAATCAATATACTAATAATAAATATGCTAACCAAAAATGTAAATAATTGAGTAGAGTTCAGTAGAGGAGAATCCGTTATGTATATTATTGGAAATTATAAATCAATGTACTAATAATAAATATGCTCACCTCTTGGCAGAAGTAAGTGACGACTGATCCTTGTATGGTTGTTGCCACCTAGAGATGATTATATATAGTAGAGGACCAGAGTTGATAATCACGAGAGGAAGATGGCTACTCAAAAACGTCTGAAGATGTGCGGAGAACAGGGGCAGTAGATCTCCTGCCGGAATTGGCCGCCGTGTGAGGAGAAGTCACGGACGGACTGCAAGAGCACTTCCTTGCGCCTGCTGCCTCCTTCCGGAATTGGTCCCAATGATCTTCCGCCGCTCAATCTTTACGCCCGCCACTCAATCATCCGACGCCGGGGCAGCACCCTGCTGGTGAGATAGCCAGAGCAAAGCAGTGAGGAGAAAAGGCAAAGAAGCCACTCTGCCGTGTGAGGAGCTAGAGATGGACCGTCGCCGCTCCGGCGGCTGTGCAGGTTCCTCCTCGCACCTACTGCCTTCTACCTACATGAGAGAGAGGGAACCGAGGGGAGAGAGAAAGACGGGTGAGAGAGATCACAGGGGAGGAGAAGTCATGGACGGACTGGTGGGGTCACAGACTCACGGCTGGGTGACGGAGAAAATGAGCGTTAATTTGGCTTTTGGCAGATCATGATCCAACGGTTTAAAAGTTTATTGTATTTGAGGTAGAATACACTCGAGTGTACCCTAGCCTCTCTCTCTCTCTCTCTCTATATATATATATATATATATATATATATATATATATATTTGGTATAGTTGTTTCAAATGCAACTCTCTATGCATGAAAAGTAACGATTTGCAAGCTCATGTAACCCTCTACATGTCAAAAGTAAGTACTCCAAAAAAAGTAACTGAAATAGGGGGCGGCTAGATACTCGTGCGGGTATTAAATACATGCTATATATACACAATCGGGCGGGTCGGGTCGGGTTTGGGTCGGGTCATTTTAGGTCGAGTCATTATGGTTTAGAGATAATTCGGGTTATTTTATTCTTTAGGGTCGGCCAGGTTTGGGTCAGGTTAGGACCGGGTTGGGTCCTTTCGGGTCATTTTGTAATTCGGGTCAACTCGGGTTCGGGTCGGGTCAATTTAGGTATAGACTTTTTTAAGTTACTGTACTAGGTTGGGTTGGGTTCAAGTCAAATCATTTTGAGTCATCTTAATATCGGGTTGTGTCAATTTGAACTATTTCCTCAGTCTACTTGGGTTTTAGGTCAAGTCATTTTTAGGTTGGGTAGTAATCAGATCGGGTCTTCTTCGGTTTTGTTTTTTGTTTAGGTCTAGTTGTTTTCGGTTGGATCTCAGTCTATTTAGGTTAGAGAGTTGGCAATCAGATGGGTCACTTCAGGTTTGGCCATAGTCATTACGGGTCAAAGATAATTGAGGTTATTTTATCCTTTCATGTCGAGTCGGGTTAGTATTTGTTTGGTCCCTTCGGTTCATTTTGCTTTTTTGGGTCAACTCGTGTCTAGATCGGGTCAATTTTGGTACAAGTTTGTTTAGATTCATTTATTGGGTTGGTTTGGGTTCACGTCAAATCACTTTAGGTCATTTCAATTTACACTATTTCTTGGGGCTAACTCGAGTTTGAATCTAATCATTTTGAATTGGGTAGTTATCAAGTTGGTTTTGCATGGGTTGTATTTTTGTATAATCAAGTTGTTTTGAGTTGGACCTTATTCAGTTCATGTTGTGAGTTGTGATAATGAGTAATGACTAATATGTTGCATTAATTAAAAAAATAAAGAAAATATTTTTTTACTTGTTATTTTTCTCTTTTACTATCCAATATCTCTTATATTCTCCCTTTCTTTTCCTTACAATCAAATTATCAAGAAATATATTTCTTATGAATAATATACTGATAAAGCTATACAAAAATCTATTGTAAAACTAAAACTTCACTTCTCGGCTTCTCGCTAGTTGCTACTCACTAGTACTCAATGATTGTCCGGGTCGGTGTTCTGTTGGATTGATTTTGGGTTAGGTTGACATTGTGTTGGTCAGTGTAGGGTCGATTTGACGTCAAGTCCAGTTGATATAGGGTTGGGTTGGTGTTGGATTGAGTTGACATTGGATTGTGTTGGTGTTAGGTGGGTTGACGTCGGGTCAGGTCAATGTTAGGTCAGGTTGATATCGAGTCGGGTCAAGTTGGTTGTGATTTTTCCAAGTTGATTTGGGTCACACAATATCATCGGTTTCGGTGTCGGGTAAGGTTTGGGTCTGTCAATTCCAGG
>OY856412.1:782653271-782668271 GCA_963693085.1 Alisma plantago-aquatica | reverse complement strand
CCATCGCGCCACCCTTTTTCTTTGTTGCAAATGTTTGATGAAGAAAGGCTAGAAGAGCTACCACGACAGGAAACAGGATGGAGAAGTTGATAATTTCTATGAGACACTACACCCTCACTAATCTAATCCCGCCATCTCATATGAACATAATCAAACATATGATAAACCTCCCCATGTCTCCAAAAACTTTAATTTCTGGTTTGACCCATGGTACCATGGATCCACTATTCAGTACCTAGTTTGTATTATACATATACCTTAAACTATAACTAACATAAAAATTGCAAAAATAAACCCTCCTGACGAGCAACAAAAATAATTGTCTCAAACGCTCCCTTGCCTGATTTTTATCTTGAGATACAACAAAAAAATTATTCATGTCCTAGAAACCCACATTGCAAACTATATTCCATGGTCATGGGTGAGTACATAAAAAACCCATCATGCATATCTCGCCCACATCTATAGGGGTTCTCTATGTAAAATATCAGATATCTTGAATATAGTGTGCCCATTGAAAACTAAGATTATAATCTTGCTTACTGTACAAAACAAAATACTCACTAACCAAAATTTTATGAAATGAGGTATGTATGGGCCAACTAGATGTTACATGTGCCACAAAAACTCTAAAAAAACAACTCATCTCTTCATATATCCCCCATCACCACCCATATTTGAAACCACATCTTTAATACAACAACAAATGAAGATAGTAACATACAAAAGATCATAAACTACCAGAGACCAATAAACCCTCTACATGAACATAAGATCATGATGGACGCAATCATCTGGAATGTTTCAATGAAGAGAAATATTAGGAAACACAATAATAAAAAAAACACCATTCACAATATGTTATCTAATATTGTACAAAGATACACATTTTTTTTTCATTGCAGGCATTCCCAATCTAGAGAGCCGAGAAGATAAGCACACAAGAACACTTTTAGAAACAACAATAGTAGAAGAAGGAGATTCACTTTAGAGGATAACATGGCAAATGACAGTAGTTTTTTATCAGCTCTTCCATTCATCATCACAACTATGATTTAATTAATATTTTCATCTTCTGAGCTAGAGGCCTATTGTTTATGGGGTGTCTCCCATATGTCAAAACTTTATTTACAATATCACGTACATTAACTTTTATTTTCCAGATTTTTTTTCATTTTTCCCTATTAGACACACTTCTAGTGATCTCTAAGTGTAATTCTTCTGTATGATTGATTTTGAGGTGGTTTTGTTTGCAAATCTTACTATCTATTTATATGAATTTTCCATGAAAAATAAAAACCATATACGCGATTTTGTATCCGAGTTTAGATGCAGTCCATGTTCTGGTCCAGCTAAAATAGTAGGTGTAAACTCATGCCATGCACGGACTTGTAAGTTGTAAATGAAATGGTAGTAATAGAGTTGACACAATGTTTGAGCTCAATATGTCATCACAATATAATCTATCACTAAAATAGATGGTTAGAACCTAGAAAATCTGTGGCAGATATGTGCTAATTTCATATATTAAATAGTACACTTGGTAGGCTCATGTTTGATATTGCATTAAGAATAGGAGCATATATGTACATATTTTAAACATTACTATATAAAGTACAGCTGCATATGTACATCTTTAAGATAAGAAAGTTCTTTTTGTTTCAACATATTTGAAAATAGAACAGTGTGGCCAACAGTTCTTTGGGTAATTCATATCATTTCTTAGACTAAATTTGGCCTTACGTTCAGCTGCTTAGTCACTTTTCCATCACTGGTGGGTAGACCTGTTGATAAGTTGAAGAAAATAAGTGAAGCTTTTGCATTTTTATTATTACAAGTACACAGAGATGAGAAATATAAGCCCAATATGTTGAAATGATAGAAAAAATATAGTGATGAAAATATGAAATGTTAAAGTCAATGGTTTTACTTTAAATAATCAGTTTGTAGACCAGAAGTGTGAACATCCAATCCACTCCTTGGATTGGTTTATTTAGGTAGAAATTCATGAATAAACATAGCAAAGTTCATTACATAGTTACATCGTCATATGAGCTACTAATCAAGCAACAATGGCTGAATTTTTTAGTAAATCACCCACCTTGTTTACATCAGTAGATAAAATATTAAAACTTACAACTAAACCATGCTTTTTTAGGCAACCACCAAAAGTATTTACCACAGAAAAATAATTAGCACACATTATGCACCAGCTGAATTTAGTCAATTAATGCGATTAAAGTGCAGCTACACACATAACCAAAGACTAATGAATGACAACATTGATGCTTCTGGTGATCATAAAGTTCCCTTAGTGTTTACATATATACTCATGAGTGATCACAAAGTTCCCTCAGTGTTACATATATACTATCAATAGTTTTGAATGTACTCAGGGCATGCATGTCTGTAATATCCTAAAATAGAAATTCTCTGAAGCAGACCTATGTTGGTTTGCTACATAATCATGTATGAAGATCAGCTGAAGTCTAGGCCAAAGACACACATGTACCAAGTTCGATAGTGGCACAAATGCTTAAACCATGGCCTCTCTAGTTATAACATATTTCATTCAGAATTCAAACTTATTTGAACCACAATATAATTTATGAAAGCATATAAAAGAAATAAGAGCCAGTTTATTTGATGAGGAGGTAGTCCTAATGAAATACACATAGAAATCCTACAATTGTAATGTGGCATTGATATTTCTCTTTTCACATCTTATCATATTAATGTTGATATTTAGACCTATGTGTCTCTTGTATGTTACTGGGAGCAGGAAGTAGTATACCTTTGATTCATTGAACTGCAAATGAATAATTTACCCAAATTGTCTACACCAGAGTATAGACATGGTAAGTATATGGAACACCATTCAAATTTGCATGTGTTTTGAAGATACATGATTAATAATGATTTTTTGCTAGAGAAACATTAAAAGCAGTTGCAAATAGAATAATCATGTTTGAGAAGATTTAACAGCTCTTCTATTATAAGCTGAATTGTGATAGATAAAATTCATTATTACAATGGTTAGTTTTTGAATTTTTCCAGTCTCTCCCAATTCATGCAATATGTTGAGTTTCTTATAAATTTTATTTCTATTTTCTCTTTTACTGTGCATTAACAAATATAGGTTTAGTGGTTGTATCTGCTATTTTTATGCATGTGTTGAAAATTAAATATAGATTAACTGCATACTTATTTAATAGTGAAAGGATTATTCACTGAAAATACTTAGAATTTATGTTTTAAAGATCTAATTTCTGTACATTGACGTCCTTTTAGATTTAAAATTAACTAAAAATTGAATGTCATCTACATGTTGTTGTTTTGTAATGTATACTCTTGGACATATTTTTTTTGTCTGATCATTTTTACTAATCTAAATTTAGAATAGCATTCTATTTCATTTGTAATTCTTGCAACCAGAACATTCTCCATTCAATTTTTTAAGTAAAAATCCCAGTCGTTGTGGATCGTAGTATCAATTTTTGTTTTCAATTGTAGTTTGAGATATCTTCTTGGTAAGTGTTGTTATGTTTCATGAATAATTTCATGTCATTTCAATATCTACAAGATTAACACAATTAAAAAGGTCCTGCCAACTTACGACAAAGGATTAGTTAGATCCAAGACAATGGATGATTACAAGTCCAAGTAATATAGACCTTTTTTATAAGGTGTATCAGTCAACCTGGAAGAGGTTATTTTGGGAGCTTAATGATTGAAAAAGGTATTTATTGCCAACTTAAGAGAAACAATTTTAATGTTTTGAGTGATGATGTGGTTTTCTATATTAGAGGAATATCTACAATGGCATTGATCTCTATTATAGAATGAGAGCAATATAATAAGAAAAGATAACACATAAAATAAGTGTTCAATACTAAATTGAAATAAGTTTTATATGGAATCTATTATCTAAAAGCATAGGTTGCTTGTGTAACTACGCTATTAGTGACTAGGGGCATACTTCAAATGAAGTTACTACTAGTTATGTAGGTAAAATAGGTTTAGGACTGTGAGTAAGTCATCCAAGTTGAATGACATTGACGATGAGGTGTCTACACATGAGAGAGATTCCTCTAAATGCAACCTCTTGGTACAGAAGTTGGTAACATGCGCTTGATGTTATCTTGAAACTAAGTGGGTATCTCTTCATTATAAACTCAAAAACTACACTTCTAGTTTTATTTGCAAAAACAATACAAGGGGATGTTGATCATTCAGTTTGATGACACTAATCCCTTCAAAGAAAGTAGGAATTTATTGGTAATCAGCTAATATGCGTTGAAACTCTGGTCGGAAAACTTGACATGCAAGATCCAAATAGCTCAATCCCACATGCATGTTTTATTCTAGACACTACCTTCTTTGTTCAACACACCAACTACTCCGTGCAAAAAAATTAAACTACATGCAATAAATCCCTAGTAAAAGGAGAAGGAAAGGATATTTGGATAGCCCCAAACTTCACCCCTCACAAATTTCTCTTTCTCCTTCTCCTCATTGTCTACTCTTGTGAGAACCCCACTTGCTCTTCTGTATCAAATGAGTCCCATACACCATAAACATCTTCCATCAATGTACATCCCTTTCTGTGGTTACAGAGGAATTTATTCACACTCATCTCAGAACGTAATAACCCGTCAACATCTACAATGGTGAGGCTACAAAAGGTGTATCGTTGTTTCCATACCCATCTAAGGCATTGGTGGGTGATGGTCAGTGTGATAAGAATGAAGTGTGGTTGCCTTCTCGTTAGCTCTGTGCAGAAGGATTGCTAAGAATGTTTGATCTCTGAGAACCTTATAACACATTATGATTTTTCTCTACAACTAATGTCTGATGGACTTCTGATTTGGTAACCCTACTGACAAGGGAAAATTTGTTCACAATCATCGTAGAACGTACTAATCCCTTCAATGGCTACAACGGTGAGGCTACAAAAGGTGTATTTTTGTTTCTGTACCCATCTAAGGCATTAGTAGGTGACTGGTTAGCATGATAAGAACGAATGGCGGTTACCTTCTCATTATCTCTAAGCAGAAAGGACTACTAAGAATGTCCAATCTTAGAGAAACATACAATGTATTCTGATTTTTCTTCACAACTAGGAAAAACTTTTGGTTTTGTTAACAAAAGTGAAAAGGGAATGTGCCACTTAATGCTTCATTTTTACAATTAAATTGGATTTCATAAAAGCAAAATGTGTATCTATGTATTTGATTCAAACAATAGGTGGTGTATTGTGGTAAGGAAATCAATGATGAACCTTGGATAGGAATCATTGAAAGGTGAAGGACACCAATAATATCCTAAAGGACAAGTTATCTCTTTACCCAATCGTTCTAAGATGTGACAAATAATGTCGGTCGCTACCTTTCCATCTAAGCCTTCTCATGTTGCTTCAGTGGTGCTTTTTCATCTTCTCTTTGCAAGGAGTGTAACCCTTGATCCTATAGGCAAATCATGTCATTCTCTATGGTACAAAAGGAATGTCTACTTTGACTTTTTGTAGGATCATTGTCATGAACATAGTGGCCTCAGACCATTACCAATAAGAAATTTGAATTTGGATCTTCAAAAGCTTAGATAAAGCAGTAAAAGCTCCACACTTCGAATAGACTTCCATGTGTTCTAAAAACGTGTTGTTTTTCATAGCAACATACACAAGGTGAAAGGATGAGGTGTGAAGGCTATAAAAAAATAATGACAATTCGAATGTGTATAATATTAAGTAAAAGATGATGAAAGACCAAAAAGATTCTTCCAATGTCTTACCAATGATTCAGAAAGAAATATTGTACATGGTGTATCCAACAAAGAAAGTGTGTAATTAGGGTAAAGATATACCACTTGTGGTCTTTTCATTTTCATAATAGATGTACTCTTACCCTACCAAAACCCATCCTCAATTTAGATTGTAGGTTGCAACTCACTTACATGAAGGCAAAATCACTAGTACAAATATAATAATTGGGGTTTTGAATTTAGCCAATTATGTAACTTAATTAATTTATTTAAATTAAGCATTACAACTCATTTCCAACACTCAGTAGCTTGATCAAAACAAGACTCGCGGTTACCTTCTCATTATATTTATGCAGTAGGACCGCTAAAAACGTCCAATCTCTGAGAACCTTACAACGTATTATGATTTTTCTCTACAACGAATGTCAGAAAAACTTCTGATTTTAGTAACCCTAGTGAGTGGGGAAAATTTGTTCACAATCATTGTAGAATGTACTAATCCCTTTAGTGGATGCAATGGTGAGACTAAAAAAGGTGTATTGTTATTTTTGTACCAATGTAAAGTATTGGTAGATGACTTGTTAGCATGATAAGAATCAATAACAATTATCTTTTTGTTAGCTCTATGCAGAAGGACTACTAAGAATGTCCAATCACTGAGAAGAGTACAATGTATTCAAAATTTTCTCCACAGCTAATGTTTGATGGACTTTTGATTTTTTTAACCCAAGTGAAAAGGGAATGTGTTTCTTAATGTTTCATTTCTATAATTGAATTGGATTTCATAAAAGCAAAGTGTGTATCTATGGAGTTCATTCGAATAGATAGGTGGTGTATTGTGGTAAGGTAATCAATGATGACTCCTGGATAGGAATGACGGAAAGGTGAAGGCTAACTATAATATCGTAAAGTACAAGTTCACTCTTTACCTGATCATTCCAAAATATGGCGAAGAATGTCGGTGGTTACCTTTGCATCTAAGAATGCTCATGATTCTTTGGCAATACTTTTTCACCTTCTCTTCACAAGGAGTGCAACTCTTGATCCTACATGCAAAGCATGTCATTATCCATGTTACAAACAAAATGTCTACTTTGACTTTTTGTTGGATCGTCGGCATGAACATAGCCATTACCAGGAAGAAGTTTGAATTTGGATATTTAGAAGCTTAGACAAATTAGTAAAAGATCCACACTTTGAATAGAGTTACATGTGTTCTAAAAACATGCTATTTTTCAAAGCAACATACCCAAGGTGAAAGGAGAATGTGTGAAGGCTATACACAAATGAAGATGATTTTAATATGTAGATTATCAAGTAAAAGATGGTGAAAGACCAAAAAGATTCTTCCAATGTCTTATTATCGGTTAACAAAGAAATATTATGCATGGTGTATCCAACAAAGAAAGTGTGTAGTAAAGGTAAAGATATACTAGTTGTGGTCTTTTCATTTAAGTAATAAATAGACTCTTACCCTACCAAAAACCCATCCTCAATTTAGATTGCAAGTTGCAACTCACTTGCATGAAGGTAGAATATCTAGTACAAATGTGATATTTGGGATTTTAAATTCAACCAATTATGTACCTTAATATATTTATTTCAAGTAAGCATTACTATTTGTTTCCAATACTTGCTAGCTTGTTGAAACCAAGCCTGCGACACTAATTGTTGGCTTTGGATGTTAGATAGTGTAGCCTGATCCCTACTGGAAAGTAGTAGTTGACGCGAGTGTTTTCTATGAAGTTTGAAAGACGTTGTTTCTCTAGAATTAATTTTGTTATGGTAGAAGGTTTGTGAATAACATAAGAAAGAATTAGAACTATGTTAAAAAAGAGAACATCCTGTTATGATGGGTTTCTTGGGAACTATAGAGATGAAAATAAGCTAGGGGATGTCAATGCTAAAGAAGGCTATACCTATTTCTTCATTTGTTGAGTTTGACATCTGATGTTCAACCGATTAAATGTCCACAAAGTATTGAACAACTAAATGAGCAGATGCAGCTAATACTTGACACTCAGAAAGCAAGCATGATTACACTGGCTAATCATGTTTATATTAGAAGTGGTAAGTCTTAATCACCAAGATAGAGAACAATTGTTTACACATAGAGAAACTAGTTCACAAAGAAAATGCAACCAGGAAAAGGCAGTGCTGGTTGAAGATGAAGACAATCATTACAGTTGTATTTCTTTTGGAAACATGTTAACCCTCTGCTTAGGAAATCCCAAATCTAGAAGAGGCATTGAAATTATTACCTATTTAATATTTTAGCAGAATTCAAAGATAATGTCCAAAACACACAACCAAGTTCCACCTATTTCTGTTATAATGTTCGGTAAAAAAATCTTAAATGAAAGAGATTGTACCCAAAACACACAACCAAGTTCCACCTATTTCTGTTATAGATACTTGAAAAATCGATCTATATCTCTTTTTTCCCTAAACCACATTTTTAGTATTGTCTAGTTCCTTTGGGTAGATGAAACTCTAGCATAGTGTGTACAAAAAGCACATGTGAAACGAGGTCCCTTGGGTCTACTGATTGGTATGATCACACTTCAAATAGAATTTAGAAAGTTTGTGTGTATATAATAGACATGACTTGATGTGGCATTATATGAAGGTGCAACAAACACCAAGTAAATGAAGTCTGCATGATTTGGTAAGATGAAATTATGCTACAAAGGATAAAAGAAGTATGAACTTACTATCAATGCTTCCTAGTTGCATGATGAAATACACAAAGCACACACATCGAGCTGTGTGGATCATGGAGGAAAGAACATAAAATATTTGGTATTACCATCCTTGAGGGTTTACATTGAGGACTAAGTTGCATCATAGGACCTTGGCTAGTATATTGCAACCCCTTTCCTATTATTCGAGATATTGATGACATGAGTTGATGATACCACATGGGAAGGAAGCATAGAAAGGGGCTATCATGGGTATCAGAAGAGAACAATAAGGGGAATGGAAGCAAAGTTGAAAGAGCTGAACCTAGAGAGATATTGTAACCAACACAAAATAAGGGAGAAGAAATGAAAATCCAATGTTGGCCAAAGATATTTACCTATACGAGTAGAATGATTTCTTTTGCCTCCATTTCTGCATCCTTCTCTGAACCGTGAATCTCGGTCACTTGGAAAACCCTATCGGCCCAACAGTGAGCAGACAAGAAAGAGATGGTGAGAGGAATTGAAATCCACAAGTTGACCCCTATTATTAAAGACCTTGAATATTGAAAATATTGTTAGGCCATACTTGAATGACCAACAGTGTACTTAGTATGCATGGATTCATTGTAATCATGAAGGTGGATACCTTGGTGTAGCACATGCTTGATTTGGACTATGGATCCAAGATCATTATGTTTTCTGATGAGAATGCTTCTTGAGACTTCCAAAGGTTAGGAAGACTCCTCCTATACATTTTGAGTTATTTATGATGGCAGAGAAAATGATGAGACCAGGGTGTACCAATAGTATATGAGCTGAAGTTGTTTATCAGATGAGTTTCATGGTGTTCATTTCCCTTAGAAGGAGAGAGTTTGATGATGAGATCAAGTATTATTTCAGAAAGAAGGAAATTGATTTCATGAAGTGGTGACATCTCTTGTATTTGTAATGGTATAGTCTCTTGTGGATACAAAGAAATGCATGAAAGTACTCATGGAGCATCTGGTTTGTGTGGATATCACTTTAGAAAAAGAGGTGTTTCTTTGTTGGTTGTTCTACTTACTGGCTTTATGAAATGCTTCTACATAAATAGTATGCTTTATAATTACCTATTATCACTAAAAATTTGTTGTGTAGATACCTTCTACAATTATGTTAGATCTGCAATTTCCCGCCTATTCTACAATGCCTCACGAATACAATGAATCTCTTATTGAAAAGATATTTATGCCAAAACATGGAAAGAGACTCTATGCTAATGAAGCTGAAAAGGTATCTAAGTCTAAAGAACATTTAAGGTAACATAGTTATATTTGAAATATATATCAGTTCTTAACTTGAAACCCACTTTCTCCTATTCTTGATGTTTATGGTCATGAGAGAGAGCTCTCATAATTGTTAAGATGATAATTTATAGGTAGAAGATATTCAAACCTTTCTTTAGAGCAATACCATTATTCTATAATAATTAGTATGGTACACGCAGAAAAAGAGACCTCTTGTCCCTGTTGCAGTTTATAGCTGTCTATTAGAATCTAAGAAACAATGCCCCATATAAGAAGTGTGTATAACAAAGAAAGATGCATTTATTTAAATGGTAGAAAGTAGAAGTAGAAAAGTCCTATGGAAAGTGAGAAGGGATGGCTATGTTAATGAAGAGGAAAAGATACTTGATTCAAGAACATGTTACAAAAGAAACCATTTTTGTGTTACTTTAGTTAGATATGGTCTTGAGATAGGGCATGAAATATGTCGATGCAGGTGGAAGTATAGAAGTCTCCTAATTTGATATGATAATGTACAGGCAGAAGACAATCACACATTTCTTAGAGCAGTACTAGTGATGTGCAATAATCATTTCACTACACATAGGAAGAAGGGTCAAATGACCCTATTGCATGTTCTGCAACTTGCTACTTATAGCTTTATGAAATATGAAATGATTGGGTATATATAGTATGTTAATTGTTTGGAAACCACTTCAGAATAAGCCTCAAAAAATAATCTAATTAGATACATCATCTCTAGGAGGGGTTGTATTTTGTTTGTTGTATAGGTTGCATAAATTTTGCAATTCCTCATTATGATCTAGAAAGAAATCTTTGTAATTGAAGCTAACTTTTTTAGACTAACTAACATATATTGATAATTTAGATTTCTTTTAAATTAGTCAATAGGAAGGCTTAATATATTAAACACATTTAATGATTATAGTTCATTGAACAATTAATGATGTAGTTTCCCCCAACAACTATTGTTTACTTGTTCACTTACGGATCGTAGTCGGATAGTCATGCTGATTAAACACATACATCATAAATTCCATATCCATAAAAAGAGGATCACCTCACTTATGATATACACAAAGTATAGAGAGAAGAGAAAACAAACAACATGCAATAGTTCCTAAAAAACCTATATAAACATTGGCACTAACTTCACTCAACATGATATGGCCATATATTTTCAATAAGTTGGTATAGAATAAAATAAATCGATAGAAATCAATACCTATTTCAATTATCACAGAAGCCAAAGTTGAAGTCAAATCCACACAATTAAGTTCGTTTTATTTCTCCTCTTATCCCAACAAAACAACCCTTCATTAAAGGGACTCCAAACAAAAACGCACAACAACCAAGTGGTCATCAATTCTTGATAAAGGCACAAAATGAACAATACAAATGCATGAAAATATTTTATTGACTTGATACAAAAACAGACGCACATAAAAAATGGTTTTAAATAGTTTGAATTATTTTACTATCACTAAAATTTTCAGTATGATGTGAATTGAAATGTTTAAACTAAAAATTGGAATTTGTATATCATTTATTAATATTAGATTCACCTTTACTACAAAAGATGAAAGATATGTATGCATTGTAAAAGGGTTCTTGATTGTCTATAAACAATTTAGGTTTAGAAAGTGAACCTAACATAGGTATTTGTTAATATAATCTCCATTTATAGGACAAAATATGAAGCTTGTTTTACGTTGATCACATTTTGTAGTCATATGTACACAACGACTCGGGAACTGGCTAAAAAAAAGCTCTATATAAAAAAAGAGTGATGAAATCAATGAGCTTAAATCTCTAAATTGTTTAAATAAGTGTAGATGTTCTTACAGCTGGAAGAAGTGATTTGTATTATATACATTGTGAAATACTACTATTGAAGTGATTCTATAGCAAAAGAAGAAACGGTGAAGTCATGATTCATTGTGTACCGTTGGTTGTCTTTTCTTAAGCGTAACTAAAAAGTTATATATCTTGCCAATTGGTTCTTCAAATATTTGATCAATATAATTTTTGCTTTCATCCTAAAATTTAAAAATGAAAAATCATTTGATAAATAAAAAATAAAAGAATTTAAATAAAACTAATCTTTTTTGTTTTTGTCAATTAATTAGTATGAGAAAATAACATATCTAAAGTATATTATATAACCTTGCAAAAGAGTTCTAACAGTCTTTCAATTGTAACTTCTAGAAATGAATTTACATTTTCTCCAAAAATGTAGCATATTAATCACTTCTCTCATAAAGAATTTTGGCTTTTACCTTCAATCTATCATAAAAAATATTATGGACAAATAAAAATAATATCTATTTAAGAGTACATAAATAGAAAATGTTTTTTAATTAAAAATACCTTATTATTGGAATACAGTTGATGACATCACAATGATAACATTGAGTGCTGCCTAATGCTAACTTGTATCTTTTTTAACATGACTGGAAGCTTTCATAAAATATTTCATCATTAGGTTATATGCTTCTAACAGTTGCTCTGATTATGAACTATAGAGATTGTGGTGAATTGATTCAAGAAAATAGTAACATAATTTTGTAGAGTTTGGTGTTAGATATCATTGGAAATGTAATGTTACCTTCTCAATCACTTTTTGATTCTAACTTCCAAATAATCCCAACTACATCTAATGAGACCAAAATAAAATTGATAACTTACTATATAATAGGTAATACTATTAGAAAAAAAATTCATACCAATTAGAGTTTGATTTTCACATTTCAATGAGTTTACCGTATCTAATGGTGTGATGTGATGGACAATATATGGTATTATTTTGTCATCTTGAACTTCAACGACTGTGGAACGGTCATTGATATCTATGATTAAATCATGAGGAACAATTCTAAAACCAAACTGATGCTTTTTTATGATGACAGATTTCGAAGATCAAAGTATTCCCAACTTTGAGCAGTGCATCCACTTTGTTAGATTTGAATGTAAAATTCTTGTTTGGATCTCATCACCCTATTGACAGTAAATAAGTTAATAAATGAACACTACACAATAAAATTGTATAAAGCATTAACTAAACATTATTCTAACCTTAGAATCAATGAAAGTCACCACCAAGGAATCAGTTGTACCAGTAGGTTTGTGAATAGTATGCCTCGATTTATTTGTGAAATGAACCAACAATATAATTTGTTGTTGATTTAGACGTATCATACCGAATAGACATGGTTTTCACCCTTCTAACACATTTGTTGATAACTTTTTTTCCTCTCCTTCATATAATTAAATTTATAAAATGTATGAAATATATATTCTTTTTTATTTCCATATACTATTATTGTGTAAAAACAACTAAGTAATATATTGCATACCATGGCATACAAACACATCAGACCCTGCTGAAATTGTTGAAGAAGACAGATCCGATGATATTTTTCCTTTTTTATTGTCATGAACTTGATTATTATCTTCACTGTTATCTACTTTTGTGTTGTCATCTTGATCTCTGTATGTTCTTCTAGAGAAAATTATTTCTTTTGCATGTTTTTTGGGTTTGATTTCTTGTGAGGTGTCAGTTCTATCCACTACTCAATTTGTAAACAGAATATTTGAAAAGATTAAGTGATTAGTAAACCTCGATATAGATAACAATGGTTATAAATGTAACAACATTTATTTTAAAATTTGAAAACATATTTGATATGAAAAACTGTGTCAGCTACTATGAGAGTTACATCACTAATGAAGTTATTTTTCTAAAAATTAGTCCCTATTTATTTTGTTTGAATTATTCTATGAAAGATGTTGGTCATTCTTTATTGCAAAATCATTCAATTTACCTTCAAAAATATTGTTAATTTTTGTGTTGATAGCCTTCTTAGTCATATTTGGAATTGATTTACCTGTAAAATACAAATTGAAGATAAAAATAGTATTTCAAAATAATAATAAAAATTATAAAATGTAATAAAAAGCTAATAACATAGTGATTAATATGATGACATTATTTCTTTTGTAGTTTTTTCCACTACTAAATTTATTAACTGATTTTTTTAAAAATTAATTGATAATTATACCTTTTTACACATAGAATTGGTTGTAAGTGTAATAATATTTATTTTAAAATTTGAAAACATATTTGAAATGACAATTTGTATCAACTGCTCTCAGAGTTTCATCACTAATCAAGGTATTTTTTTCAAATATTAGTTCCTATTTATTTTGTTTGAATTAATTTATGAAAAATGTTAGTCATTTTCCTTTACAAAATTATCCAATTGACGTTCAGAAGTACTATGAGTTTTTGTGTTGATAGTCTTCTCTCTCACATCTTGATTCGGGCCTCCTATAAAATATGAATTGAAGATAAGAATAGTATTTCAAAATAATAAAAAGTGTAGAATATAATTAAAAAACTAATTATTTGGTGATTAATAAAATAAAAATTATTTATATATAAATTAAAAAGCATACATTATTGAATGATATAAGGTCATAGAGTTGTGTATTCCTTGAAAACACTTTGTAATATCTCTTTACAAACTATATTTTTTGTGACATTATTTTGTATTCCTTTAAAATTGCATAACAAAATTTTCAATTTTTTTGATGTATATTTTTTGTGAAATTATTTGGTATTCCTTCAGAATTGCATTATAGAATTTCTTCAAATGCATACTTATTCATCATAGGTGCTTCATCCCAAATTACTAATGATGTTTTGTTTATTAGTTTAACCAAACCCAGGTCTACAAAACTACACATGACTAAGTTCCCTTAGTGAGACACAATTTGTTTTGGATATGGGTCTACGTCGTCAGTGTTTTAGAAGAAACTAATGATTAAATTTTTTCACTTCATGTTTCCATGAAAATATCCCCCCCCCAAATTACTTATTTGTCATCAAATTTTCTTGCAAAACCGAAGACTATACCCCTTACTTGAGGGTAATTTTTTTGTTTGGATATGTAGCTAGTTGTGGTTTTTGCAGACATAACTGACGACTATGACCCTAAACCAATGTCTATTTTTTTGTTTAGTATAGGAGTTAGTCATTGGTTTTGTAATATTAACTAACAAATATGCACTTATTCGTCGATTTTTCAAAACAACTGACGACTACAGGTAACTTAATAGCACCGACACAAAATAGACTTTTCCATGATCTCTATTTTATTGCAATTCCATCCCCATTCTGGCATTCCACTTGCCCTACCGCCGTTGTTTCTCTAGGTGCTCAACTCCACCATCATTTTTATTGGTGTTGTGGTTGGCATTGTTGTGCT